>CM053026.1:495500402-495610402 GCA_028564925.1 Lithobates sylvaticus | reverse complement strand
CCTGTACGCTCTCAGCCGCCCCCCTATGCAGAGGGGTGCACATGCAGGAAATTGCCAGAGGTGGCAGCAAAGAGCCCAATGTTGGCTCATGACAGAGCAAACAGCCTTCCGACTCAAACACGTACAAGAGCATCCACGGAGCTCCTCTGCACCAACCCTGGCTTCTCATATCCCTGGCAGTCGGCCTGGCCCATCCAGACGCTGGGGCCCCTTACATGGGCTGTACCCCCCTGATGGCCCTGAATGCAGTACTTTCATTGGTTGTGTGACCCCTTTAGAGCTCAGGTGGCACTCACTGAATCAACCAAAAACAGCTAGTAATAGTTAATTTCATTCAACTAGTTTTGTTTAGTTATGTTGAAGGACTTGGCATTGTGGACTCCTATATGCATGTACTGATCCCTAGTGGCCTCCAACCAAATTGCATATCGCCAAGTTTAGGGGGTGATTTCAAACTGAGAAGAGAATACGAGCACAAAGTTGGTGGAATCCTAGTTAACTTTTTCTTTAAAAGGTGATTGGTTGCTATGGGCAATAATTCTGACTTTTACAATTTTTATTTTCCTTCGTTTTAATGAAAGCCCTATGGATCATGCAATGTACATGGAGGAAATGTTTTGTCGCATGTGTTTACCTGTTTGGTTTTTTTTCTGTTTTTATTGCAGGAAGAGTATTTGTCTTTGGTTGCCAGACTTATTATTCACTTTCGAGATATCCGTAAGTCACAACAGATGATTTCCTAGTAGTGTAACCGGGCGATAAACCAGTAATATTCCTGTCCCATTCATCTTTAAGGCCTCTTTTACACTACCGCGACTTTGCCGTGATTTCAGGGAATACCTGTGTAACTTGCATCAAAATCAGACCAAAGTGGTACATGGACTACTTTGAAGTCAGTGTGACTTGAAGTCTCACAGATATGAATGGTACTCATTGGAAATCATGGGGTACGACTTGTCATGCGACTTTGCAGTCCCAAGTCGCAGGACTATTCGCACAAGTGTGAAAGGGGCCTAAATCTGATTTTGTTTTGTGTTGGTAATCGTCCTCTTTTAATGTTAGTCAAATGTCCTGTATAACTTAGCCCCAGGCCAGTTACTGCATCATTTGAATGTCTGTGCTGATTTCTCCCACAAAGTATAGTTTGTGTGTATCTTGGCATATTACCCCTTTGGATTCCTATTAGGTTAACCACCTGCTGCCAAATTACATACATGTACCAGGTTTTACCAGGGTTATGGCTGCAGCTGCCCCAGCTTACAATAGAGGTGACGGAGACTGAATAGTCTCCAATCACCTCTATGGCTAGGAGACTGGAAGCAACAAGCATTTTTTTCACTTACGATTAGAGCAGATGTAAACGCTGCCATTTTTTTATTTTTATTGATCTCAAGGGCAGAGGAGAGATCTGGGGTCTTATAGACTCCAGATATCTCCACAAAGAGGACCTGCCATGCTTTATTTCTATTACAAGGGTTGTTTACATATGATAAAAAAAAATAATGTAATGGACAGTGTCAAAAAAAAAATTATTTTATTTTTTTAATAAAATGGAAAAATTTTTTTTTTTTTTTAAAGCGCCCCTGTCCCCCTGAAGCGAACATATACTTGGGTCACGCACACATATGTAAATGGTGTTTGCACCACACATGTGAGATCTGGCCTCAAACATTATAGCAAGAGCAATAATTCTAGCACTATACCTTCTTTGTAACTCTAAACTGTTAACCTGTAAAACATTTTTAAAGCATCACTTTTTGGAGATTTTTAAGTATTGTAGTTTTTTTTTGCCATTCCATGAACATGCACAATTTTAAAGCACAGCATGTAGGGTATCTATTTACTCAGCGTATTTATTTCCCCAAAAATTACAGTGACCACCATTTTATTCTCTAGGGCCTCTGCTAAGAAAATATAATGTTTGGGGGTTCCAAGTAACTTTTCTAGCCAAACAATACAGATTTTTACATGTAAACAAAAATTGTCAAAATAGGCCTAGTCTTCAAGTGGTTAATCTGTAAAATAGACAATTATTAACCCTCCCCCTGCTCTAACCAAAACAAACCAAAAAAAGTTTTGTCCCTCCATTTTTAACTTTTTGTGATATGGTAAATTTGTGTGCATACATAATGGGATGCCGAGTATGGGGTTGATTCTAAAAACTTTAATAGTGTTGCTCACACTTGTTCTTCCTGCTGTATCGTACCATAACTGACACAGCCTCTAGGTAAATATCTATCTGCTAATTTTGTAATAAACAGTTATGTACTATACATTATAGCTATAACTAACATGTATTTGGAGTTATCTGTTCGTTAACAATTGGAAAATGTATTAAGTTTGAATTTTCATCTTGCAGATAACAAGAAATCCCAGGCATCAGTAAGTGGTAAGACTTCTTAATGTTTTCCCTTAAGCTTTCTATACATTTCAAATTGGTACATAACCGTGTTCAGGGGAGTTAATCTACAACACTTTAGAATTCCACTTAGAAACAGGTACATGAATTTGAGGCAAGCATCACATGTGGAGTCTATCTGAAGCGTCCGTGTGGACACTCGATCCTTAACGTGCCTCTGTTTCCGCACCTGTAAGATATTGCAGTGACCAAGGAATTATGAAGCTGGTTGGGGCAGAGCTATGGTTGCCACCTCATCCCTTTAAACCCGAACACATATTAATTACATAGGTTTTGTGGTGGATTAAGGTGGTAATTAAAATCACTTGGTGCCTTATCTGCATTTAATTAGCCTCAGAACCTGTGTAATTCAAAGGTGTTCGGGTTTAAAGGGATGAGGTGGCAACTCTAGGCAGAGCCTGATGGGGATTCAGAGACACTTGTTTCCCAATCCCCATTGGTTCGTTCCACGTGTGATTGACCGCAGACAGTGGTTGGAACCCTAGCCAATAGACCATCTAGAATTGACCTGCTGCCTGCTCTCATTCAAAGGGAGATAGCAGGCCATCATAATAGGGAGCTGGTATCTCAGCACACAGAAGGTTTTTTTTTTTATTTTTTTTTATCTTAAAGCGTCCTGCCTGGGGAAAAAAATAAATAAATTAAGGTCAGCAGGTACAAATACTGTAGCTGCTGACTTTTAATATATAGACACATTCCTGTCCAGGGAGCCCACAATGTCGGCACCACAGTCGTTTTTCGGATCGGCTGTTGGGTGCCGCTGCCGCCATTCACAAAGCGCTTTCTAATTGGCTCAGCTGCGGGGAGAGGGGCCAAACTTCCGAGGGGCGGTGCCAACTCCTGGAAGTGGGGAAGGGTACCTGTCAAAAACTGGTACCCCCCCCCCCCCCCCCCCCCAGATCAGCGGAAGTCCCCCTTTTTGGGTGCAACTCCGCTTTATTGCATAGAATGCATTAAGATAAACTTGCCTTTACAATCACTTTAAGTTGGCCTCAATTACATCTAGTTTCCTTGCCTATGAACTGGAGTTAAAGTGGAGTTCCACCCCAAAAAAAAAAAAAATTGTATTAATGTGCATATAAACAAAAAAAAAAAATATAGATAATATATAAATAAAAAAATAAATAATATATATATATATATATATATATATATATATATATATATATAATATATTTTTTACTTGCCTTATTATGCCTGTTCCTATGTGGTCCCTCGAAATCTGCCTCCTTCAGCGCCTGGGCTCCTGACGTCACTTCCCTCGGTGCAGGAAGGGAGATTGCCTCTCCCCCCCCCTCTAGGCAATCATCTGGGACACGTGACAGGTCCCAGATGATTGCGCGGCCAGTCGCTGCTCGCGCATGCGCAGTGCGTGCCCGGCAGTGAAGCCACAGCCGGACGCCCACAGTTAAAATGCCGGCGCCGCCGAGCGGAGGGGGAGACGAGCAGGGCTTCGATTCCCCCACATTGCTGGACCCTGGGACAGGTAAGTGTCCGATTATTAAAAGTCAGCAGCTGCAGTATTTGTAGCTGCTGACTTTAAACTTTTTTTTTTTTTTTTTTGTGGGAACTCAACTTTTAATTCTCTTTTGAATTTGGTGTAGCCATAGCCCAGGCCTCATTTACATTTAGTGGTAGGACTACTGCTCCTCTGAAAAGGGATTCACGCTCAGATTGCTTTTCAGAGGTGTTTGACAGGTGGTGAGGAGGGCATATGAATTGCAAGTGGTCATAGCGCTGCCCCATTAACTTGAATAGGTTGCATTCTGCAGGCAGTAGTGTCTGCTAAACGCGATGGGAGGTATAATTCCTGCCGCAAAGCATCACCGCTGCTGCAAACCCTTCCGGCCCCTGGTTGTGTGGCTTAAGGGGGAGGGGGGAGGCTGTTAAATCTCAGCTCAATCGCACATTTATACTGCCGCGACATGCAACTGAAACTGAATCTGGCACATGTCATTAAGGCTACTTGGTGGCAGGGATTTTATTTTATTTTTTTTAATCTGGCGCATGCCATTTTTAAAGGCCTCCACAGCCAAAAAAAAAAATCGTAAGGACTTTATTGAATTTCCTTTTATTGTAGTGTTAGAAAATGATATGCTTCACCAATGGCCTCGCTACCCGACTAAGGAGTCAGCATTCACACAGGTTCGAGAGCCATTGGTCTATTAAACTTTTTTTTTTTTTATTTTTTTATTTATTTTTTTGGAACAAGAAAATGATTGAACTTTGAATGATGAACTTTCAGTTATGGTATTCCATTAACTCTAAGTGCCATCCACATTTGCAGGGATTGAATATAAAGATTCATAATGTGTAATTGGTGAACATGGCTGAAACCAGGGAAAAAAAAAGCTCAGATTTCTCCTGTTCTACTGTCAGTCAGTGTGAAATAGAATCTGGAAATAGACTCAGGTATACTTTTCATGGTGTTGGAGACTGGCCTTTTTGCTTGAAAGGTGGAATTAGACAAAACCTTTTCATTGTCTGATTGTGTTTGGTTAACATTCCCTAATCTTTACTTTTTTTTTTTTTTTTCCCCCTCCCACAGACCCAATGAACGCCTTACAGACACTGACTGGTGCAGCTCCTGTTGGTGCACAGGGAATACCCATGGGTGCCCGCCCTCCTGGGGCACAAATGGCAGCCATTGGTGGAATGGCACAAATGGCACAACAAATGGCCCTTCCTGGTCAACAGCAAGGTGCATCGGGTATGCCACCACATGGATTAACAGGGGTACCAGCTGGAAACCAACCTAGTAAGTAACATTTTTATTTATTTATTTTTTTAGTTTTAGATGGAAGAGGTCTACCCTTTGTCAAATTTGTATTGTTTGTGTCCCCACTGGAGAGAGTCACCCACTCTTTCTAAGATGGGACTTAACTTCAGAGAGAGTTCCTCATTTCTTCTTGTGTCTCCAGAACAGGAAGAGAAAAGAAATCTTCCAATTGGAAGACTAGCATCAAAGAATAAATTGATAGGGATTTTAACTTCCAAATTGAATGGTATTGCCTTTTTTTTCCCCTTTTAAATATTTCTATTTACACTTTATCTGAACGTGTTGCCTGCTTATTCTGTGTCAGTGTTTTGAAACCATAATGTCATACGGACAGCCATGCAACCAACATTTTAAAAAGCAGGTTAGCAATGATTGCCCCAGTTTATCTGAGATTCTGTGAGTGTATCTTTGTGTTGCTATGGCTTTTTATATTGTTTGGCCTATTAAAGGGGTTGTAAACCTTCGTATTTTTTCACCTTTAATGCATCCTATGCATTAAAGCAGAACTCGACAAACCCCGGTCGCCAGATCGCCATGGCGACTAGAATTGGGGTCCTGGGGCGACACAGCTGGGGTAATCCTGTCTTGGACCCCGCCGTGCGATCGAATCGGGCCGCGCGGGCCAGTAATTTAGGCCGCGGCTTTGCAGCCTTCTAAAGCACTAATATGTAATATGGCGCCATCTGGTGGTGGCCGTTGATATTGCAACACCTCTAACATTGCTAATGGAGCTTCAAAGCCCTGCCTGTTTCTCACTGCCCGCCCATCTCCTTCCTAAAGTGGAGAAGAGAAGGAAGTGATTGCAGGCGTCATCTGGCGCCTTTTGCCTAACGGTGAGTGTGGTGGGGCTGGTTTGAATTCATATAGCCTTTTTTATTTTTATAATAGCTTTGATTATTTATTTTTTTCTAAAAAAAAATTTTTTTTTTTTTTCTTAATTAAAAATGTATTTGTAATCTCCCTGCTTGGTCCCTTTCACACAGGCTGTCTGATCAGGTTCGCCTGTCAGTTTTTCAGGCGGACCTGATCAGACCCTTAGGCCCCTTTGCACACCGAATCGTTTTTCAGCGATACAGCGCTAAAAATAGCGCCTGAAAAAAGCGGGTCCTTTCACTCCAGTGTGAAAGCCGGAGGGCTTTCACACTGGAGCGGTGCGCTAGAAGGACGGTAAAAAAAAGTCATGCTAGCAGCATCTTTGGAGCGGTGTATTCATCCTACCCATTGAAATTAATGTGACAGCGCGGCAATACCGCTGGCAAAGCGCCGCTTGCGGGGGGTTTTAACCCTTTTTCGCCGTCGCCCGCATCGATGGCCACTAAAAAAAAAAAAACTGGCTCCTAACTTTTTTAGCTGGCTCCTAGAGTCCAAGCAAATTTGTCAAGCCCTGCATTAAAGTGAAAAAACACCTGGCCTTTGGCTCCCGCTGCTGTCAATCAAATTCAATGACGCGGGCGCCGGGGTGGGGCCAAGTCATACATTCGGCGGCTATGGACGCCCAATGCCAGATTCGGGAGCGCACCCGCAAGCTAACCTCAGGAGAGAGCTTCTCCTAGGGTGTTATCTGATGTGGGGAGGAGCCGCCGAGGGACCCCAGAAGAGAATGTTCAGGGCCACTCTGTACAAAACGAGCTGCACAGTGGAGGTAAGTATATGTTATTTAAAAAAAAAAAAAAAAAAAACCCTTACAATCACTTTAATAGCAGAATAAATGTTTTAACCCCTTATTGATGCCACTCAACGGCCCTTTACATGGATATTAATACCAGGACTTTTTTATGTGACTGGCTGTCTCAACGGTCTCATGATCTGGAGCCAGTCTCATCGGGCTCCTATTATTATAAAGGGGAGCTGCTGGTGACATCTTGGTCATTGTGCTGTGAGAGTGTTTTCACAACAATGGAACACATAAGTGGCAGCTCAACATTAAAGACCATGCACTGTGGAGCTGCCCGTTACAAGAGTGGAAACGGGTAAAAAGAAACCATGGGGGTTCTTGTTGATTTCACTCTTATATTGTTGAGAACTTTATAAACTGGTGTTTTTGGCTCGTGTGGCTGTGCTTCTCCCACGGATCACAGGAGTGCAGTTCATTCTGCACCCCTGTGACTCGTTTTCAGCCAACAGCAGGCTGAAGCCCACTGTGGACTGACGTCACAGAGCCAGTCCAGCCCACAGCCTGTGAGCGAGCCGCTAAGAGCTTGAGCCAGCTGCTTCCATCCTTTCACAGCCCAATGCTCCAGTGAGCACGTGGGAGGGAGGTGGTTGCACAGAGCAGATAGCCAGTGACTGACAGTCACCAGCTCTCTGCTCATGGCACCCTAAGAACTGAGCGATCAGTGGTGTTCTGAGTCTTGAAGCCGACGGAACAGATGCAGCATCCACCTAGGTAGGTGTTATTTAAAAAAAATCAACCCAAACTTTTTTTTTTTTTTTTTTTTTAATCCTACAGGATATGACGCAGGTGTTGTATTCATAGACCATGGGTTATATGCAGGCCAGCTTTAGGCAATTGGACACTGGCCAAATCTTTTCTAGGGCTGCCTTTTTGGGGCACGCTCATTCATATAACCCCACCTACTCCATTAGACTCCAGGTTTTTTTTTTTTGCTAGTGTCTTTAGGTGATGGACCTTTCTTTCTCTGAAGAGGGTTTTTTATTTATTTATTTTTTTAACATTCCTCTTTTTCTTCAGACACATTTAATCAAGATCTGACTGCTAAATTGCCCTGGGCTATCTAGCAGTTTCCTCAATGTCTACTATGGGGGCCTTTCCCGGACCCCATTGTATGTGGGGCATGCCTGTAATGTTAGCTCGGGCACAGGATCCTGCCATAGGTACTCACCTTAGGGTGTTTTTGCAACGAGTAAAGTTAACCACAGGGTGTGAACGCAGTTCAGGGCTGTGATCCAGCTCTGGTTTTTAGGCCCTTTCTGAGGTATGCCCATCATACTGGTCGAAACCTCCACAAAGCCTTCTGCCTGGCACACTTCTACCCACCATATGTGTTTGAAAACGCACACACCATGTTTACTGCACCTCCTGACACTTTCTGTTACAGAGACACAGCTGAGGAACATGGCCAGTGCCTTGGTTAAAGCAGTTCCAATATTTCGCACACGCAAAACCGAATACCTTCTGCATCCATTTTGTGAGTGCTTCACAAAAGGACCAAATAACACGAGCTCTGCCAATGGCCTTCAGGCAACAAGGAACACCACTCGGGGTGAAAGCTGTTCCCTTGTCCCCACATCTAAGTTCATGCTCCCTCTCAGGTGTGCAATATGTGGCCTGTCTGACAAAAGCATATTTCTTCCACTTTGTGTGAATTCTTTGGAAAATGTTCGACCTTTCTAGAACCTTTGGTTTCCAATAACAAAAAATGCTGCACATCTTCCCCCCCCCCCCCCCTTACTGCTTTTGAATCAGAGGTGGTACTCTAAACCTCTTTGAGGATGAAATGGAGGCAATCGATGGAGACGCATCAGATAAAACAGGCCCATATGGGCACTACCAGGCTGAAGTCAAGAGGACATTTTCTATCCATGCACAAATTGTACATATTTTGAGGATTGGCCCAATGCACTCCTTAAGATTTTTACTAAAATGTGACCTTTGGAGGAATTTAAGAAAAAATGGACTGTTCTGGTAGTAGATGTGGCCGGGGGGGGGGGGGGGGCGCTGGCGCTGGAGAGCCTCGGAAATACTCAGGGATCAGTTTGGAAATCCTCGGGAACTTAGTATTTGAGTGTTTGTTTATGAGAATCTCTGAACGGCTCTGAACTAGAGCTGCACGATTCTGGCCAAAATGAGAATCATGATTTTTTTTTTGCTTAGAATAAAAAGATCACAATTCTTGTAACGTAAAATCTTTCACATTCTACAAAAATAAATGGGCTAACTTTTTTGTTTTTTTTTTTTTTTTTTTTTTTTTAAATTCATTAAAGTAATAATAATAAAAAAAAAATGTAATTGCATTTGAAAGACCGCTGCGCAAATGTGTGACATAAAATTTTGCAACAACCACAATTTTATTTGTTTGGGTGTTCTAAGTAATTTTCTAGCAAAAAAAATATTTAAACTTGAAACCAACAAATGTCAGAAAAAGGTTTTAATTTTTTTTTTCACTTACACACGAAGTCTATTCCATTGACAAATTTGTTACAATGTTTATACTTGAGGTCAACTGATAAAGAATGTTTTGATTCTTGGCAGACTGCCCAGTTTTTCTCTTCCTTTCTTTTGAGGCCTGTGGCTTCAGAAGAGCAGAGAGAATTCTTTGCATAGAAAGAATTGTAAAACGCTTTAGTCAAGATCGCGATAACGATTCTTGATTAATTGTGCAGCTCTACTCCGAACTGTTTCGAGTGCCCCTGCACCTCTGGCCAAATGCGGTACTGCACCGCCCATTAGCGTGAATTCTGCTCGTTTTGCGAGACAACACTCGCAAACCGAGTCGGAATTAAAAAAAAATGCTCGTCTTTCAAAATGCTCGTTAACCACATTACTCGTAAACCAAGGTTCCACTTTACTTCCTTTTGTTGCAAGCTATCGACCTCTGTGTCTGCTAAGCCCTCCCAAAACCATCCTCCATGATGAAGGGCCACTCCCAGTCTTCGGAGTGAGAGAACTTCTATTGGCATTTGAGAAAGTTTGGATCCGACATGTTTTGGACCTTTAAGTCCAATCTGCTATTTTTAAAGGGGTACAAAATACTTCCTACCCTACAATCTGCCAGCATCAGATCTACCTGCTGCGTTGGCTATCGTCACACATGGAAGGCCTACTTAATCTGGTTTGAAGACAGATGTCTGAGTCCCAGAGAATAATCTTTTGTTCATATCCTGGCTTTTCTACAATCTGTTCTTGACCAATGTATGTCCTTGAGTACTCTTAACCACTTCCTGTCCTTAGGATGTACCCGTACATCCTTGGATGGGAAGGGTAATATTGGTCATCGCTACAGCTGCCGCAATGATCGAGATTTTTTGGAGCCGGTGATTTTCTTCAAAGTAAAAGTAATCCTAGTGCCTATAGAACCACTGAATTATCCCCTACTGCTGCCTTTACTGGGCTCTCCCATCTGATCAGGATGCCTGGTAAAGCTGTGACTGGTGGCATTTTGGTTCCTGGAACACGGCTATCTGTTAGGTGTGTTTCGGAGATAGCAGCACTTTCTTGTAAGGAGCATCTCCTGATATTGCACAGGGGCATGGTAGTTTTGAGACCAAGACCTTCCTTTCTACCAAAGGTGGTCTCTTCCTTCCACCTCAGTGAATGTATTATCCTTTCATCCCTTTATCCTGCTCTTAAAACTAAGGTAATCTCCTTACACTGCCTTAGGCTGCTTTCACACCTGAGCGGTGCGGGGCGGCGACGGTAAAGCAGCGCTATATTTAGCGCTGCTTACCATCGCTTTACCCGCGGTATGCGGCCGCTAGCGGGGTGGTTTTAACCCCCGCTAGCGGCCGCAAAAGGGTTAAAAACCTCCGCAAACCGCCGCTGCAGCGGCGGTCTGCGGGCGGTATCCCCGCGGTTTCCCATTGATTTCAATGGGAACGAGCGGTATAGGAGCGGTAAATACACCGCTCCTACACCGCTCCAAAGATGCAGCTAGCAGGACTTTTTTTACCGTCCTGCTAGCGCACCGCTCCAGTGTGAAAGCCCGCCGGCTTTCACACTGGAGTGAATGGGGCCGGTTTTTTCAGGCGGTGTACAGGCGCTATTTTTAGCGCTGTACCGCCTGAAAACCGCCCCAGTGTGAAAGGGGCCTAAATGTTGTCAGGGTCTACCTGGCAGCCATTGCTTCTGTTCACCAGACCAGAGTCCTTTTTTGTTATTTCTTCAGGCTCTTAAGAGACTTCCTGCTTATGCCACCAGGTGGATCAGGCAAATTTTTTTTTTTTTTTTGTATTTCTTCTTTTTTTAATTCAATTTGGCCACAAAATATATAAAACCAGCACCTGGAGCTTTATAGTGCTGATCAATAGTTCCTTATTCTCTTTTTTTTGTAATAAGCTATGGTTTACTTAATAGCACAGGCTATTTTTTAAAAACCTATTTAAGTGTTTCTGTGCACATTGGTGCACATATTTATATAAAAAAATTAAACTGATATTGTCTTGAAACCATTATTTTTTTGGAAATTTTATTATGCATAGCTTGTGCATTCAGACAGATCTCTATCACAAACACCAGGGCTAAAATTCCAGTACAGGCAATAATGTGTTACTAAGGTATAGTACATGTAGAGCTAAGCTTTTTGATCCTTTTTGAAGTAGATTAATGTCTTACGTTTTCTTACTATATCTCCTAGCCCAAATGCAGCTTCAGCAAATGGCCCAGCAACAGCAGCAGCAGTTTCAGCAGCAACAAGCAGCCTTACAACAGCACCATCAGCAGCAACAGCAACAGCAACAACAGCAGCAGCAGCAGCAGCAATTCCAAGTCTCTCAGCAAAATGTTATGCAGCCACAGCAGCAACAGTTTCAAATGGCAGCAGTAGCTGCAGCTCAGCAGCAGCAACAGCAGCAGCAACAGGCACAGCAGCAGCAGCAGGCACAGCAGCTCCAGGCTGCAGTCCAGCAGCAACACATAATGAAGCTACAGATGCAGCAGCAACAGAATCAGCAGCAGGTAATACTTGGCTATAACTTTAACTGTGATTGAGCTACAATTAACCACTTCAGCCCCGGAAGGTTTCACTTGCTTCATGACCAGGGCATTTTTTGATACGGAACTGCGTTGCTTTAACTCACAATTATGCGGTGCTTTACCCAAACAAAATTTATGTCCCCTTTTTTTTTTTTTCCCACAAATAGAGCTTTGTTTTGGTGGTAATTGATCACCTCCTCCGGTTTTTCTTTTTTGTGCTATCAACAAAAAAGCTGACAATTTTGAGGAAAAAAAAACTTTTTTTTTTTTTTTTTTTTTTTTTTTTTTTACCTTCTGCTATAAAACGCATCCAATAAAAAAAAAAAAAAAAAAAAAAAGTTCATCAAATTTCTTCATCAATTTAGGCCAATATGTTACATATTTTTGGTAAAAGAAATCCCAATAAGCGTATATTGATTGGTTTTCGCAAAAGTTATAGTGTCTAAAAACTATGGGATATTTTTATGGCTATTTTATTTTTGTTACTAGTAATGACGGCTATCAGCGATTGTTTTTTTTTTTTTTTTTTTTTTTGCAGAAATTTGACATTGCGGCGGACAAATTTGACCCCAAGTGACACTTTTAGGGGACCAGTGACACTAAAACAGTGATCAATGCTAAAAAAAAAACTGTCACTGTATTAATAACACTGACAGGGAAGGGGTTAACATCAGGGACGAGGGTTAAGGCGGTCCGGACACAGTTAAAAAATTAACATATTTTTGCAGAAACAAAAATGTGCATTTAAATTTTTTTTCATGCAGGGACCTGCAAAGTATTGCGGCTGTGATCATTGGCTTTTACCCCATACCTCTGCACAGGCTGTCATTTTGAAAGCTGCAGGGCTTGTGAATGAACTACAAGTGCACTCATCAGAACCCCCACAGTTGATTGAGAACTGCAAGCTGTTTGCCGTAATGGAAGACTGGACGTCTAGTTCTCTCATTTACAGATTCCTGGGAATGACTAACGCAGCTGTGCTGGCGGAGCCCTGCATAGCCATGCTGTTTTCAAAATGTGACAGCGGCTACGGGGAGAGGATCCGCCTGCTGTCACAGGGAAGTGGGGGGGGGGGAGGGGGAGGAATCGGGAAGGTTAGAAAGAAGAGCAATTGCTGGAGCATGTTGCGTGTTACAGGCTAAATATGGATGCAACATGCTCCAAAAGGTGAACTTCACTACTTTGAATAGACTTTGCATTTTCTTTTCTCTGGGACTAGGAAAGATTTACACAGAGCTTCACATATTGTACATTATACATATTATACATTCACATTAGTTCTGTCTGTGTTCTAGGTCTGTGGGAAAAATAGGCACACACGTGTGGTGGGCATATTTTACACGACATGAAGTTGTTTGGTTATGAGACTCATGCTGGACTTAAAGGGCAAGTTCACTTTTACAGAAAAATATGTAAGATAACTTACACAGGACACATCAGGAGGTAGGAGCATTCTTATTGGTCAGTGCTGCCACACTTGGGCAGCGCTGACCAATCAGAACCTGCGTAGCCCGTCCTCTCAGCGGGGAAGAAGAGAGAAAGCTGAGGGTTTCTAAGCCCCGGAGCCGTGAGGCGGCTATAGTGGGGCTCAGAACGGGGGGTCGCCGCCATGCAGGTAAGCAAGACTGGGGGGGGGTGGGGGCGGCGAGGTGGACGGTCCTGTGTAAGTTTACCGTAAAGGTGAACTTTACCCTTTTAAGTAATTTTAAATTGAGATTCTGAATGTATCATGTTTAAAGAAGTTTAACTACTAAAATCAGCATCTTTTTGCTAGAAAATTATTTAGAACCCCCAACATCCGATATTTTTTTGAAAGTAGAGGCACTGAAGAATCAAATGGTGGCTGTTGCAATTTTTTATGTTCCGCTGTATTTGCACAGCGTTTTTATACATGTATTTTTTTTATTTATATTTTTTCACTTTTGAAAATTTAAAAAAAAAAAAAAACTGCCTTTTGGGCATACCCTGGCTCAAGGCACCATTCAAGAAAATGCAGCAACAAAACGAAAACATACAGCTCCTATGAGCATCAAAACAAGAACATGCTCTGATCCAGCTAGTAGAAATAACAGACGAAAGGAAAAAGAATAACCCACAGGTAACTATGTACAAGATGACTTGTGTATATTTATCAGATGGTAAGTCAGACCATATATATAAAGGTAGCTGTTTATTAACCACTTGCCGCCTGCCATATAGCAATATGACGGCGGCAAAGTGGTTTTGGTGTTCTGATCGGATGTCATATGACGTGATCAGGATAACAAGCCGACGCGCGCCAGTGGGGGCTCGCGGCGATCAGAGGTGCTGTCAGGATTTCTTACCACGTGACCAATCCCAACTGATCATCGTGTGAACCATCGATTTCCTCGGTTCCCACTGACAGGGAGAGCCAATCGGCGGCTCTCCCTGTCAGGTGGGGTCTGCGCTGATAATCAGCACATTGATTATCAGTGTAGCCCCCATCAGATGTGCCCCATAAACGCCTGCCAGTGCCCATAAAATTGTCAATCAGTGCTCACAACAGTGCCCATCAGATGCCACTCAGTCATGCCTGTCAGTAGCTCCTCATCAGTGCCACCTATCAGTGCCGATCAGGATTTTTTTCAAAATTGTCTGTCCTCTTCTTTTTTTTTTTTTTTTTTTTTTTTTATAGCGCAAAAAATAAAAACCGTGGAGGTGATCAAATATCCCCAAAAGAAAGCTATATTTGTGTGAAGAAAATGTATACATTTAGTTTGGGTACAGTGTTGCATGACCGCGCAATTGTCATTCAAAGTGCGACAGCGCTGAAAGCTTGAAAATTGTCCTTAGCAAGGGGGAAAAGTGCCTGGTATTGAAGTGGTGAAGCACAAATTTTCAGGAATAAATACTTGCATTAATTTTAGTGCACACAAACACAATGCAATGCCCATTTTTTTTTGGCAAAATATAGGAAATTATGTTGTGTTTAGTAATACCAAACATGTCAAAATTTGCACGCCTGTGAAATGGCGACAAAATATGGTAACTGCAATTGTCCATAGGCAGCGTGTTAAAAACCATTACAGGTTATCTGTTTAGAGTTGAATGTGAGCTATGGGGCTAGAATTTCTGCTTTTACTCTGATGTTTGCGACAATAGCGCACATGGTTGTGCAATCACTGTTGGCATATGCCTGCCCAACCTATGTGAAATTTGCATTTGTTAGACCACTTATTCCTCTTCTGCCCTCCCAAGACAGCTGATCAAACACAAATATTCTAAGATTTGGTCTTAAATGGATCTTGTCAAGTTTGTTCTTGTTTCATGTTACTTCAGTTGTTTTCTTTCTTTCTTTAGCAGTTGCAACAGCAGCAGCAGCAGCAGCAGCAGCAACAGCAGCAGCAGCAGACGCTGAGATTTCCTCACATGCAGCAAATGCAGCAACAGCCGGTTCAGCAGGTTATGCAGCAGCAGCCACAACTGCAGCAACAGCAGCCACAGCAAGTGATGCAGCTCCAGTTGCAGCAGCAACAGCAGCAAGTGGCACAGAATCAGCAGCAGATGCTTTCCGCCCAAAACCAAGGCCAGTCTCTGCAACCAGTTATGTCAGTAACTCTCACACCACAGCAGCAACAACAGTTGAAGATGCTTCAGGTACTTTTCTGCAAAAACTGCAAGCTATTTGAAAAACGTGTTTTTAAGTATTAACTTTTTCATTTAAAGTTTCTTGAAAGCTGGCCACTTGTTTAAAGGTAAGTGCAATTTTAGTGTGTTTTTACTCTTACTGGGCCCCATTGCCTATCTTTAGCAGTACTTGAAAGCAACATACAATCTGACAAGATCTTTGTTGGGCTGCAAACGACACATTAAAATTCTCAGTTGAATGGGGTAAGGTGAACATTTTTGCATTTTTGGGGCTGCTGAAGATAGGCATTGGGACTTACTAAGGGTAAGGGTGCTTACCCTTTTAAAATGCCCACTTTAGTTTATAATTTGATATCATTGCCAAAATGTTTGAGTAAAAATGTATCTTTCTGTTATAAAAACAAAATCTGCTCTGTCATGTGTCTGAAAGCCTTTGCAGCTTAGATCACATGGTCTTTGTCCATCAGGACCACTGTGGATGTTTCACATCATTAAAACTGCACAGTTTCTGTCAGATTCAGTCACATAGACCCAGTCTTTGTAGAATTGCAGTAATATAAAACGATCAGGAAGCAGAGCTTGTAAATGTAATGAGCAAATTTATCTACTCCAATTTACATATATAATTGCAGAGAGTGCATTTTTATTTTATTTTGTAGTTGCCACTCTGTGATGTATTATATTTAACGTTATCTTTTTCTGATTTATATATAACTTGACATCCGCTTCATTATAACCATATGCAGACTACACTAGTAGATAGAATGTGTCAGCTTTCTATATCAAAAAGCAAAAACACTTTGATTTGTTTAGCACAGTGCTATTGGTTAGCAGTTTTAAATTGTTTACAGAAGGAGAGAGCAACATTTGCTGCTTCATTGTCTAATCAGACTGTTGTTGCCTATGCCGTATTCGTGAGTTCAGAAAAGTGACCTTTTTACAAGACTGGCAAAATTCTATTTAGGCCCCTTTCAGAGGGGCGGGCTCCGTCGAACAGATCAGCCTGCTCAGCGGGGAATCTCTCCGCTGAGCATGCGGATAAGAGGTCTGTGTGCGGACACGGACACAAACCACTGTTTTCCTATGGGGCGGTTGGATGGAAACGGACTGCCCGCTTCCATCTGACTTGCCGTCCGATCCGCCAGTTGGATGGCAAATGTATCCCCATCCGTCTGTTTTTAGCAGACCGGCTCAGATGCCAGCGACACATGTCTGCTGACATCCGCTGCGCCATAAAGAAAAATGGGTGGTCCCATCGGGCTTGCCTGAGAAACACAGGCGGACACGATTGGTTAGCTGGTGTGAAAGGGGCCTTGCGTATTCTCTTTTTTTTTTATTTTTTTTGGTAAAGCAATAAAGCTGACGATACCATACATTATACAGTTTTCTCATTTAATTTTATTTAGATTAACCTTCAACTATGTAGTGCGCGGGACGGCCTGATTGCATACAAATTGAAAGCATTTAGGTTTTACCTCTATATTATATGGTTTTGGTGACTCTAAAGGAAAATCTAAAAAGAAAATGGTATAATGTATTTCAGCTATTTTGATGTTTTTGCCTGGGGTTTTGTGTTAAAACTGCTTTAGTATTCACCTCAAATTTTTGGACTTATATTTAGGCCCTTGTGTGGTCAAGGTTTTTTGAGACGGTAGTATAAATACACATGTATGTGGTTGGTTCAACTTCTGGTGAGCCAGTATCGTGGTATAACTTGCATCACGACTACAAATGAACACTTCAAGCAACTGTGTGAAAAGGTAATTGAATAGAAGTTAGTTTCCAAGTTGCTGAATTTCCCTTGAAGTACAGTTAGTGGTTCAATTCAGCTAGATTCTGAACGTCTTTTTAACCTTAATGCATTCCCTGCATTTTTTTTTTTTCATAAAGCAAAAAACCCTTTTTATTATTACTTTAAATCCATAATTCATGTTGAACTCTGGAATTGAAAAATGCACGCACACTCGCACGCACACTCGCAGCAATGGTAACGAAATAGGATAGTTAGTAAGATGATGAAGGGAGAGGGCCCTGAAGTAAGCTGGAAGAAGGTTCTATGGTCTGCTGACACCAAAATTTTATCCTGTCCAGGGGGACGCCAACGGAAGCACTGGAGGCCGCCATGTTCGGCGTGGAGCTCAGTGCGCCGGGTCGGATGGCGGGTGACGTCATTTCCGACGGAGGTCAGTGCTTCCGTTCGTTCCGCGGCTTCCGGTTCCGGCCGCGGGATTTGAAAAGCGGAACGAGCGTTTTGGCTGGTGCTGCTTCATTTTCGGCCTGTAGCGACAAGCGTTCGGAAGCGGAGGCACCACCGATCCTCAGCGGGAAATGTCGGAAGTAGAGGCTTCCCGAACGGCTCCTGGAGATGCCTGCACCAGCCACTCTAAGGTAAGTGGAACCCTGGGGTGGTGTTCCCTTACTAGACAACCTGTAAGCTCCACAGGTGTGTTTGTCTCCCTTGGTGGTGGGGAAGATGGGGGGTAACTAGGACCCTGGTGGTGGTGGTCAAAGTTATAGCACCCCTGGTGGCCCTCTGTGTGTATTGCTGGTGGTTAAGGGGAGTCTGACTGCTCTCTTTTATGTTTGTCTTTTTTCAGAGCAAGTCTGCTGAGAAAACCAAATCGCCCCACAATTCAAAGAGAAAATGCCCTTCGTGCAGAGCCACAATGGGGGAATCGTGGTCCAAAGCACTCTGTAGGGAATGTATAGAGGGGCTAGTGAGGGAGCAGTCAGCGGAGCAAAATACGGAGTTAGCTGCGTCCGTCAAGGAACTAGCAAACACCGTACAATCTTTTAAAACGCTCTTCTCTAGTTTTCAGTTTCCGCAGACTCAGATTAACCCTCCACCAGCACAGCAGAGTGTTGCGCCAAGCCTAACGGATGCTCCCTCGGCGAGTGGTGAGAATCCGGGGGGCTCTAGAGAAGAGATTGAGGAGGAGCCAGATAGCGTTGCTTCTGATTCCCAAGGGGAATCCGAGGGAGAGGAGGTGGATGGCGAGTCCACGAGAACCTCTCGCTACAAGCTTTCTCTGGAGGAAGTGGAAGAGCTTTTGGGAGCTATTCACACCACTTTGGGAATCCAGGAAGAAAGGAAAAAGCTATCGCTCCATGACCAAATGTACAGGGGCTTAGGGGAACAGAAAAGGAAAGTGTTTCCGGTCCATGAAGTACTGGTCGACGCCATTAAAAAAGAATGGCAGGACCCGGAAAGGAAACCATTCTTTTCAAGAAGTTTAAAAAGGAGGTTTCCTTTTGCAGAGGAGGAAGCTCTAGTGTGGAATAAAATTCCTAAACTAGATGCGGCCTTCTCACAGGTCTCTAGGCACACCGACCTTGCCTTTGAGGATATGGGAGCCCTCCCAGATCCTATGGATAAAAGGATGGACTCTTTATTGAAAAAATCCTGGGATTCATCAATAGGCAACCTCAAACCCGCCATGGCGTCCACAGTGGTGGCACGGAACATGGAGTACTGGTTGACGCAAATTAAGGCGCACATTGAGGCAGGAACTCCTAAGGAAACAATCCTGTCTTCCTTTCCTATGCTCCTTAATGGAGTAGCTTATCTGGCTGACGCCTCAGCGGAGTCAGTAAGGATGTCAGCAAGGTCAGCAGCCTTGTCCAACTCAGCAAGGCGGGCCCTTTGGCTTAAGACGTGGCAAGGAGATAGCGCGTCAAAAGTCAAGCTCTGCGGTATTCCCCTCACAGGGGACTTGTTGTTCGGTCCTGGCTTGGAGGCCGTCTTGGATAGGACGGCCGACAGGAAAAAGGCCTTTCCTCTCAAAAAGAAATTTGCAGAAGCCAAAAGGAGGGTTCAACCCAGGAGGAAGTTTGAACCTCCTAAAAATGAGCAACAGAAAAAAGTTTGGCAGAAGGGCAAAGGGCGTGGGGGAGCTATTTTTCGCCCTCCTGAACAGCCCAAAAAGTCTAAATGACGGAACCAAGGTGGGAGGAAGACTGGGATACTTCCTCCCACAGTGGGAGTTGATCACCTCCAACCATTTTATTTTGGAGATTATAAGGAGGGGTTACAGGTTGGAGTTTTCAAAACCCCCACCTCTCAGGCTTCTGGTCACCACGCTACCAAAATGTGCAGAGAAGGCTTCAGCTCTTCTTTCCTCTCTACAGGAGTTGGAGGAACAAGAGGTGGTAACCCGAGTTCCGGTGGAAGAGACAGGCAGGGGCTTCTATTCCCACATCTTTGTGGTCCGCAAACCATCGGGAAAGTTCAGACTTATCCTGAACTTGAAGCCCCTGAACGTCTCGGTTACATACAGGAAGTTCCGAATGGACTCGATCTATTCGGTAAAAGCACTTCTTCCCCAGAATTGCTTCATGGCGTCCATAGACCTGAAGGATGCCTATCTGCACATCCCCATAGCAGAGGGGTACCAGAAGTTCCTCAGGTTGGCGGTGAAGACCCCAGAAGGGATAGTGCATCTACAATTCAGGGCTCTTCCCTTCGGGCTATCTTCTTCCCCCCGTATATTCACCAAAGTCATGGTGGAGGTTCTGGCCTTCTTGCGACTCAGAAACATCGCAATAGTCGCATATCTAGACGATCTGCTCCTATTTGCTTCTTCCCCAGAGCAGCTGTCCAGAGATCTGCAGGTAACAAGGGAAATCCTCGAAAATCTAGGATGGCTCTTGAACCTGGAAAAATCCAGCCTGACCCCATCGCAGAAAATCATCTTCCTGGGCTACAGGTTGGATTCAACAAAACAAAAAGTTTTTCTTCCGGAAGAAAAAATCCAGAAGGTGGACAGGGCGATGTTGCTCTTGCAGGGCAATCAACAGATCTCAATAAGGAAAGCCATGTCAGCCCTAGGGCTATTGACATCCTCGCTCCCAGCAGTACAGTGGGCAGGGCTGCATTTTCGCCCTTTACAACTGTTCATACTGGGAATTTGGGACCACAGTCAGAATTCCCTGGATGCTCTGATAGAGGTACCAAGTCAGGTAAAGAGGTCACTTTGGTGGTGGAGAAAAGGGGCCAATCTTTCCCAGGGTTTGGAATGGGTCCTACCGGTATCCAAAACCATCACGACCGATGCAAGCGGCACAGGTTGGGGAGCTCATCTAGGTTCCCGGATGGTTCAGGGCACCTGGCTAAAGCAAGAGGCAAGGGAATCCTCGAACTGGAGGGAGCTGAAAGCCATAGAGTTGGCGCTCAGAGCCTTTCAGGAAGAACTCCAGGGTCAACACGTGAGAGTCAGGTCAGACAACTCCTCTGCAGTAGCATACCTCAACAGGCAGGGAGGTACCAAAAGCAGGTCTCTGTGGAGCTTGACAAGCACCATTCTCAGGTGGGCCGAGACAAATATTCTGTCCCTGTCGGCGGTACATCTAAAAGGGGATCAAAATCAGGTTGCGGATTTTCTCAGCAGGAGAAAGCTGAGAGAAGGCGACTGGATTTTGAACCAGGATGTCTTCAAGGCAATTACCCAGAGGTGGGGGATGCCTTGTATAGACCTCTTCGCTTCAAGGGAAAACAGAAAAACAGATCTGTTCTTCTCCCTGAGCAGATGGGACGGAGCACTTGGAGTGGACGCACTGGCTCAGAGCTGGGAGTTCTCCAAGTGCTATGCCTTCCCCCCTCCTGTACTAATTCCAGCAGTACTGAGGAAGCTACAGTTGGAGAGCACAACTCTCATTCTGATAGCACCTCATTGGCCCAGGAGGCCGTGGTTTTCCATCTTGAAGAGTCTGGCAGTGGAACCCCCGTGGATTCTGCCATTCCAGGAAGATCTTCTGTCCCAGGGTCCAATCTGTTGTCCTCAGGTGGAGCGGTGGAACCTGGCTGCTTGGCTACTGAGGAGGAATTGCTGAAGGGCAAAGGGTTCTCAGATCGGTTGGTGTCAACCCTACTAAGTTGCAGAAAAAAGGAGACGCAAGCTATCTACCTGAAAGTGTGGAAACGCTTTAATAGTTGGTGTGCGGATAGTTCCTTCGACACAAACAGTCCGGTAGCGGTACTGGAATTTCTGCAAGCAGGGGCAGACAAGGGGTTGGCTGTTAGCACACTGAAAGGACAAGTGTCTGCTTTAAGTGTATATTTGGAAAAACAGTTAGCTTTAGATCCCTGGATATCTAGGTTTTTTAAAGCTCTGAACAGGCAGAGGCCAGTAAGAGTATCCTCTTTTCCAGTATGGGATCTTTCTTTAGTGTTACAAGCCCTCACTGGTGAACCGTTTGAACCATTGGAGGCTTGTACGTTGAGGTCGATCACCCTCAAAACGGTGTTTTTGGTGGCGATCACCACGGCAAGAAGAGTAAGTGAACTCGAGGCCCTTTCCATTAGGGCACCTTTTTTTCAGATATTTCCGGATCGGGTGGTTTTTAGAACTGATCCGGCATTTTTACCTAAAGTGGCTTCAAGTTTTCATAGAGGCCAAGAAATAATTTTGCCTACCTTCTGTGTAAACCCTGTGAGGGAACAGGAACGCACATTTCATAAGTTGGATGTTAGGAGGTGCGTCCTCCAGTACTTGGAGAGTACAAAGGATTATAGGAAGTCTGATTCCTTTTTTGTATTGTTTTCAGGAGCTAAAAAAGGGTCTAGGGCCTCTAGACGGACGATAGCCAGATGGATTAGGTTAGCCATCAGACAGGCCTATGTAGCGGGGGGAGTGGAGCCCCCGGATGGGATTAGAGCGCATTCCACCAGGGCAGTGGCGACTTCGCAGGCTGAGTGGGCTGGTGCTTCTCCAGAGCAGATCTGTAGGGCGGCAACATGGTCCAGCTTTGATACGTTCGTAAGGCACTACAGGTTGGACCTGCTGTCAGCGAAGGACCAAGCCTTTGGGCGTAAAGTTCTGCAGGCAGTAGTCCCACCCTAAGGTAAGGTGCTCGCTTATCCTCTCTATGGTGCTGTCCTGAAAGACGGATGGGGAAAAACGGAGTTACTTACCGGTAACGTCCTTTTCCGGGAGTCTTTCAGGACAGCACAAGTTACCCACCCTAATTTGTGGACATGGAAGAAGTCATCGCATGAGACCGTCAGGTAAGAGATATAAGTTATTATGACGTGTTCTTGTGTCTCCCCAGCTGGCCGGAGGTACTCTTGAAGAACTGAGGGACTGGCAGGACGGTGGGGGCTTAAATTTCAAAATCTAAGGCGGTGTTTCCTGAAAGGGGAGGAGCCAGGGTCTCTCTATGGTGCTGTCCTGAAAGACTCCCGGAAAAGGACGTTACCGGTAAGTAACTCCGTTTTTTTGGCCACAAGACTAATGGCCATGCTTGGCGTGAGCCAAAGATTGCAGATCATGACTATACCATTTCTACTGTACAGCATAAAGGTATCAGCATCTTGTGTTGGTAATTCTTCTTTGCAGCAGGACTTGAAAGGCTTATGAGGCTGGAATTAATGCAGCAAAATACAAATCTTGCGGAAAGGCTAATGTGGCTGGAATTGAAAGGCTGTCACTCACCATTCCCATACAATTGGACATAACTTTAGCAGTTTTGTTAAGACTAACGCAGTGTCGAGATGTGAAAAATGTAAAGACTTATCCAGACAAGCGCAATTGCAGTTACTAATACTATACTAATACCAGGGCTCAACATTTCAAGTCCTGAGCTACTATAATAAACAATAAAAAAAATAATAATTTTATATATATATATATAATATAATATATATATTTTTTTTTTAAGAGTGTCATGTAGGCTGGTTAGCTGAGGGGGAAGGAGGAAGTGCAAGGCTTCACCATGGGGAAAACTAGAGCATACACAGTCAGTGTGGCAACATGGAACACGATGGTTTGGCTGGCATAGTGTTGAATAAGGAACTCTGATGTAATGGCGGGGCCACCAGGTATTTACTAACTTATGATCTATTGTTTGCAGGAAACATTAGCACACACAGTCAAAAGAAATGTTTTTAAAGGGGAAACAATTTTTTTTTAAATGCGACATTCATGCAGTCATTGAACACACACACAAAGAATTTTCATACAAAACTTTTGTAAAAAATGTTCATATGAATTTGGAAATCTATGAATCGATCCCATAAAACCAAACCCAGGATCATCACTAAACTTTCCACAGTTGGAGTGGATAGGACACACTCACCAAAGGTGGAGTCTCCTAACAATCGTATATAGCAAAAACAAAACAAAAATTGGTCGGCAGGCTGTTTAAATTGCTAATCTATTTTTGTACAATCAAAATAGTTTTTCATATTGTTAAAATGAACCGCTGTAGATTCTCTGCTCCTTTTCTGAGTGGTCTTTCTTGACCCTCGGTTTGTTTTTGCCATTTGGAAATCTAGCCAGCTTTACTTGAAGGGGTATATGCTTATACAGGTTTTTTTTTTTTTTTTTTCTTTGTAATTTATTTAAATCATAGAGATCCATTTTCACTTTGACATTTGAAGTGATACTAAACACTGTTTCATTTACATTGTCCCTTCTCTTTCTGTATGTGGATGATTGCACTGTCATTTTAATAAAAACAAATCTAAGTACCTCTTTCCTAATTGATATACATCTGTCACACAACCCAGCTCTTTCCCAGCCTGTCTGGAGGGAAACGGTAGCAGGAGGAGTTTAGTCTAGCTGCTGGTCATATGTTTAACCACTTCAGCCCCAGAAGAATTTACTTCATTCCTGACCGGGCTATTGTTTGCGATACAGCACTGCGTCCCTTTTACTGACAATTGCGACAATGTACCCAAACAAAATTGATGTCCTTTTTTTTTTTTTTTTTTTTTTTTTTCCCCCCTCCAAATAGACATTTCTTTTGGTGGTATTTGATGACCTCTGGGTTTTTCTTTTATTTAAATTTTTTTTTTTTTTTTTTTTAGTAAGAAATAACACTATTTCTTACTTGTTGATATAATAAATATCACAATTAAAAAAAAAAAAAAAAAATATATATATATGTATGTATGTATGTATGTACGAGCATCGGCTCCTCAGTGACGCAGGCGCGTGCCCCCTATACCCCTTTAAGTGCTCGCCGTACAGCTACGGCAATTTGCGCAGGGGAGCCATTCTGCCGCCGCCAAACGGCGGGTGGCCGGCATGTGGTTAAAATAAAAACAACCATAAAATTTCAGGTGGACCTCCCTTTTTTTTTTTTTAAAAGTCAGCAGCCACAAATACTGCAGCTCCTGACTTTTTTAATAAATAATAAATAGTCCCGGAAGTGGGTGCAGATTGTGCCACCGGAGGGGGGGAGGAATCCGATAAGCGGGAGTTACACTTTAGGGTGGAGCTCCGCTTTAATGTTAATACCTGGAATACAGAGTAAAAATAAATATCAAACTGTTTTAAATTGACATACTAATATTAATTTGAAATCAAATTGTTATTGTTTTTTGGCAATACAATGGTGTGGGTGGATTTCTAAGTTTTTGAGAAACTATGCCTAAACACTCTGCTGGTTTTGGGCAGAACAGGGTAAAGCTTCTGAACATGTGGTGTTTGGCATGCTTCAGAAAATGCCCTTAAGTTTTTTTCCTTGTCAGTAGATAAAAGATTAGCAGATGTCACCTCTATTTATCTCCTCAGCAGGTACAAGCTCGGCAGGTGCATCAACAAGCACAGGCTCAACAAGCTCAACAGCAAGCGCAAGCCCAGATGCAGGCAGAAAAGCAAGCTCAGCAACAGCAGGCAGCACAGCAAGCAGTTCAACAGCAGGTGCAGCAGCAGCAGCAGCAGCAGGCCGCTCAGCAGCAAGCTGCTCAAGCTCATATGGCAGCAGCAGGGGGCCAGGTAAGTGAATTTGCTGTGTTTTTGCATGGAATTTTATTTAGTTGCAGTTTAAAGCCACTTGAAGCAGCATTGCGGGTTTATGAAGTAAAGAAGACTCCTTTAAAAAAAAAAAAAAAAAAAAAAATCATTATTTCATTCTTAGTGGATTGAAAAAAAAAATTTTTTCCTTTTTTGAATGAAGTGTGGAAGGGTTTATATTACTGTCTGTGTCCCTACTGGGACACTTCATCTTCTCATTTTGTTCCAATGGCCTTGTCACTGGGACGGAAAATGGGCTGTCACTGTAATAGGAATAGAGGGGGACTTTTTTCCAGTGGGAACACTGTTTCCAGTGACAGAGAATTTCCCTTTCTTTGGAGAGATAACTCACTTCCTGTTGTGTCCTCAGGTCAGAAAGGAAAGGAAAATCTCACAAACCGTAATAAAACCCAGACAGAGTTCCATATTCAATCTAAACTAAGATAAAACGTTTTAGTTTGAGATGCATTTTAAGAGCCAACTCCAGGAAAACTTTAAAGTCCAACCTTGCAGTGGGCCCCCCTACCCCTCAGCACTGCAAGGATTAACTACTCGTCTAGTCTATGAGCAGAGGATTGAGGTGCAAATTGTTATGTTATGCCTTATGCCAGCAAGCTGCCCTCAGCATTGCGACCGTCTGCGATTGCAGTGCACTGCAAGAGTGGATTTTTATTTTTAAAATTTTTGGAGTTGGACTTTAAATGCCTAATCTACCCAACATGCTTATAAACCCTGCCTCATTTTTGAGTCTGAAACTCAGAGCCTTTCTATTGGATTGTTGGCAAATGCTGTAAAGTACCACTTCCTTTTTTTTTTTTTTTTTTGCAAAAATTTGATTGCAAAAGATTTAAAATAATTTCACATTTTGTTTAATTTAACTCGCACTGCTCCTTCGCTGCTGGTTTTTGGGTGTTGGGTGCAGTAATACGCCTGCTGGTATGCAGTCCTGATCATTATGGATAGCTCAAATCATTCTAAACAGCAATGCAGGTTGGGCTAACAAACTAACCACTTGGACATGCGTTGCACATGTACTTCATAAAGCAATAGATGTACTTTTAGGGTTGATACATTAACAGGGGTTACAGGCCCTAACCATGTTAGATAGATGGATAATGTTATCTATTTTTTTTTTTTTTTTGTAATCACACTTGGTTGGATTAAGCTGGTCTGTCAGCTGATAGTGGACTAAATCGTTTTAACTCAGTAGGTGACAGTATCTTTTTTTTTATCTTTTATTTATTTATTTTTTGTGACTGACCTCCAAAATCCCTTCACATTTTCATCAGTTCATCCTCCCACTTGCTTTGATTTCATCCATTCATTGTACATGTGACTTTTTTTTTTTTTTCTTTTCAAATCAGGCAAAAGCCTCAGCAATGCTGAAGCAATATATTTAGAATTTTGGATATTGGCCATTTAAATATTTTGCCTGATATAACTGTCCATGTGTTTGCTGGCTTCTCCTGCATGGCCTAGACATCAACTTTTTTTTATTTTTTCAGTATAAATGTTGTCTCACTTGGTCCTTGCCAGCAGATTGGCATGCAGTGGTCTTTAAACTTTTTTTAGCGAGAAAAGTTGACTGCAATTTCTCAAAATTTATCTGCTGTTACATGTCGGGTACTAACTGGATTTTGGACTTGACTGTAAAATCCATTTCTAGGAGTACATCGCGGGACACAGAGCAGCTCTATTATCTTTACTCACAGGTTTATATGCTACCTACAGGTGATTGGACACTGGAAAAAGACAGGATGTCCTCTCCTGTATAACACCTTTTCTATAGAAAGTACCTCAGTTTTGTAACAAGCTATACATTCCAACATATAGGGGAGGGGCTTCTGTGTCCCATGGTGTACTTTATTTTACAAGTCAGTCAAAAGTCCAGTTTTCTTTTATCATACATCATGGTACACAGAGCAGCTCTATTAATCCTTACTAACAAGAATGTCCTGCCAGTTCTTCACTCCTGAGATGTCAACTGTGGTCAGAACAGGAACTCTAGGACTAAATAGTACAAGGATGCAAGGCCATTGGAATATCGAGTGACATCGTCCCAGTGTCCCATGCCCCTAGGACGTTCTGATACAGAGGCCTGGAGTGGAACTGAACTACCTTGACTGAGGCCAACTCCTGAGAATGAAAGGACTGCCTAGAAGGAACATTTCCCCTCTGGGTCGTGCACATACACTTCTGAAGTGATAAGAGTGAACTTTTACCTCCCCAAATCTTCTGTCTGTATATGAAGGGAAAACTTACCAATCGCTTCTTGCAGGGCAACTCTACAGACCAACACTTTTACCCAGTAAATCCTAAATATAATGGATGTATGAATCTATGTAGGTTAGAGTCTCAAGCGTGAAATTTGTTGAATGGAATCCTTCAAGTCATCCATAGCAAAATGAAGAGCCCAAGGGAAATCTGCCAAACCCTTGTGTAACTGGACTTTGCTACCCACGATGTCCAACCCTCTGGACAGATGTTTTACTCCTACTTTAAAGTATAACGAAATGCAGGAATATTTTAGTTTTGGATGGAGTGGAGAAGGATTAGAACACCTTTCAGGTTTTATTTGACGTCTGTGCGCCAGTTAGGGAGACTCACCCTCTCTATTTAACCTGTTTACCATTATCATTGAAAGTGAATGTAAAAGAAAACCCCCAGTTATCTCCAGAATAGTAATAGAGGGAAAATCTTTCAACGGGGATTCCTTTATTTTGCAGGGATTTCTTCTCGCTTACTCTTTTGGCTATAGGACAGGAGGTAAAGGTGAATCTCCCCAAAAGGATGGCAAAAAAAACTGACAGGCGTTATAACCCTCTCCTCTATCCATAATGAAAAAGAAAACGTTTGGCCTTTTTGGTAAAAAAAAAAAATGGCACTAAGCGTATATTGATTGGTTTGCGCAAAGGTTATAGCGTCTACAAAATAGGGAATAGATTTATGGCATTTTTTTTTACTAATAATGGTGGCTAACTGCGTTTTTTTTTTTTTTTTTTATTGGGACTGCGACATTATGGCAGACATATCGGACGCTTGACACATTTTTGAAACCATTGACATTTATACAGATATCGGTGCTATAAAAATGCACTGATTACTGTGTAAATGTCACTGGCGGGGAAGGGGTTAACGCTTTAGGGACGATCAAAGGGTTAACTGTGTTCCCTGTGTGTGTTTATAACTGTGGGGGGATGGGACTGTCTAGGAGGAGAGGGAGAGATCGGTGTTCATACATAGCATGAACACACGCTCTGTCTCCTCTCCCCTGAACGAACTGGGATCTGTGTTTACACACAGATCCCTGTCCTTGCTCTGTCACGAGCGATCGCGGGAGCCCGGCGGTCATCACGCCTGCCGGGTACACGCTGCGGGCGTAAGCGCACGCCCCTAGTGGCCATAAGGCAAAGCAACGTAACATATGTTTCGCCCAGCCGTGCTATTCTGCCACAGTAAAACTGCCGCGGCTGGTCGGCAAGCCGTTTAAGGCTTTGACAGACTCCAGTTGCTGCAACTGCTGACTGTAACGTAGCCCCCACCAAAGTAAGAGATAAATCAAAGTCTCCAGGCATGTTTTGGATTTATCCTTTAAAGCCTGAAACGTCATCCACTGGGCAACTAAAGCTTTTATTGGTATACGAGGCTGCTGCATCCACAGAAGTCCTACTCCACTTCTTGGCGATATCTTCCTTCATTAGGTGTTGCTGAGCAAATTTTTGTTGAAGAGAAGACCTTGTTGGGGTGAGCCCAATCGGGCCTACACAACCTCCTTGAGATGAGGGTGCAAAGGAAATGACTGGGAATGCTGTGGTGTCTGTCATTTCCGCCTTTGGTAATACCATCAGAGCTGAAGACCCAGGAAAAGGCAACTTCAGGCCAGAGTGGGCCATTTCAGCGCGAAAACTCAGAGGCTGTCTGGGTCTGAGTTGAACTCTGACCCCTGGGGCTCTTTTGGTGCAGAGTCCCCAGATAAAGAGGCTTCTCCTTCCCCCGCCTCAGGGCCCCCCACTATCTAGTCTTGCTTGTCATTCACCATTTTCCTCCTACACCCAAAAGAAAGGAAATTAAGAGTGCCTCCGTTTCTCATTTCACCTCAACCCACTGTAGGGAGTCTCCCAAAGAGTTGCCGCTGTATACCCGCTAAGGCAAACAACAAATCCTCCATAGTTGCATAAGCAGGTGTTCTGGAAGTAGTCGGAGTACTCTGTATGGGGGAGGGTTCTGAGACCCCCCCTGACCCTCAGGGGAAGTTACTCCAGGGGGCCATGTCTAGAGTCATCCTGACCTGACAAAGGTACCTGTCAGCCTTCCCCCAATGTGTTCCCTCCTCTTCGCCATTTAGAAGACCTATGACCTGCTGATATGAACAATGGTACCTTTGCCAAACAGCTTTCCCTGTCTGCTCAGAGGATACTGTGCGAACACATCAGTATTCTGGTTACCCTAGGGGACAACACGCCAGCATACCCAAACGGGTGAGCTTAGAATCTGTAACAAGGTCCCTGGAGTTGGAAACCTGCCCTGCCTCTTTCAGAGAACCCACTGCTCCTGCGTGTATTGTTGCTGCCTTTCCTTCAGTGCACATAAAGTAGTCCTCCCACACCAGCGATATGGCCACCGCCATGCACACCCACCCCGCTGACATCATTGCCACGCATGTACAGCCCCAAACGCTGGGTGGGCCATAGATGCCACAGGCGACGCAGTGTCAAAGGATTTTGTCAGGCCAATGAGAACTGTTGAGAATCTGGCTATGTTGAAGGTGATGGTCACTGCTGTACATCTCTTTGCACAGACACTGTTAAAAAAAACGGTACTTTCCGTATGGGAGGGGTTATGTAGAAGAGGACTCCGTCTTTTCATCAGTGTCCAGTTACCTGCAGGTGTTTCATAACCCAGTGAGTAAGGATTAATAGAGCTGCTCAGTGTCCTGTGATGTGTGATAGAGAAATTCATGTTTTAATGTTTTTGAGGTAACTTTGAAGCTTGTCAAATAGTTTGACAGAAAAACTCACCAAGTAGTAGAAAATGCAGACATATGAGGATGCTCTGGGTCTCTGCTTTTAACTCTGCTGTGATCTGCAAGCTCTTATTTAGAAGTGTTCTATGCTTTGGGTGCTGTAGAATGCTTTCTTTAGTTTGTAGGGTGTTCCCGGGTTCCCTGCCCTTTTTTGGATTTTTTATTTTTTATTTTTTTTGCATGCATACTTTTCCCTTTCACCACTTGCACTGCATTTCTTGTTTTACTTTTGTCTGTTGTCCCTCTGTCCTCCAAAGATGATCACCGCATCTATGACTCGAGGTGGGATGACAATAAGGTCGCGGTTCACGCCCACCAATGAACCTGACACGCCTCCAAGCTCCATCCCTATGGGAGGACAGCAGATCCCACAGGTATTGACTGACTTGTGGGTGCTAGAGCTATGACAAGCCCTTAGGAATCTTCTCCTGGGTTGGCAGCCTTGATCTGCTTATTCTGATATGAAGTTTTCTATGTGGGATTTTTAACCATGTCTCATGTAGATTTAGATTGTTCTGCTTCTGTTGGATTGTGATGTTTGTTATTGTGCATGTTCCTCTAGAACTATAGAGTGTGGTTGGCTTTTGCTCTTTTCTTACTATTTTTAGATTGCTTTGATTAGCATAGAGTTCATGTTAAAAATTAACAGTTGAATAAACAGTACAACACAATATCAGGCATAGCTTTTCCATATGATTAATTCAAATCATATGCTTCCTGTTGCAGCGTTTAGCGTTTATACTGTAGAATTGGTTGAAGTGGCATTTCTCCTAGTTGTTGCGATGATTTTTTTTTTAACCCCACCCCCATCTGCTGCTTAGAATATTACATTTGTGCAATCTTTGTTCTTCAGCAAGAAAATAAGTCTGACCATTTCATTAAGCATGTGCAGTGATCGCCTTAGAAAGCGATGGGTGAATAAATGTTTACTTGGACTATTTTGAAAAATTGTCATCAAACCAGGTCAGTATGGAGATGTCCACTGGCAACGTATGATGTTTTACTGAAATCACATCTAAGCCCCCCAAAAATGTTAAGTATTTCAGCTTACCAGTCCCTTGATGTCATGGCTGCATTATTTATCTTTTTTTTTTTTTGAGGCTTTTGTTTTTTATTTATTTTTACCTGTTAATCCTGCAAATTACACACATCCTGTACTAGGGTGGCTATGCTCGCTCCACTGTATCTATAGAGGCAGCCATGGTAGTCACCCAGGCTAGATTTCAAGTACTTCAGCCTTTTTGTTAATGTCCATTTCTTGCAGGTTGATGGGATTAGTAGTTTAAAAAACGGGAACTTTAGAGAAAAAAAAAAAAAAAGATTTTAAAAACTAAGATTGTTTGTTTTTTTTTTTTTAGTTCACAGGAAGTGAAATAATAATTACATTTATGGCAAGATCAATAGGTATTTTCTGTCTTTACTAAAAATGTACTTAGCCTGAAAAATGATTGCAACCACCATATCTAAGGAATAGTAAGCTGAAATATATTACATTCTTGTTTTTGAACTTGGATACTTAAAATGTGTATGAACTGGGAGATGGACAGTACAGAAGTCTTTAATGGCATGTTATCTATATCTGACTTACTGGGAAACAAGATGTTGGCAGATACAGTATGTGGGCTCAAGTTAAATGAACATTTGATTGCTGCTTAATAAACCATTGTTTCCCCTTTTTTTAAAGGTATAGTAAGCCAAATGGCTGTAGCTTTTGTAATTTTTACTCTTAAGGAAACTGTCAAGCATCTTATTGTGAATACAGTAGAAGTTAATATGCGATTTCTTAAAGAGCAAATAAACTTCCATCTTTGATTTTTACGTATAGGTAAGTCTATAATAAGGCTTGCCTATAGGTAGTGTAAATCTCTCCTAAACATGCACCGTTTAGGAGATATTTACTGTACATGTGGCCAGTGATATCACTGCTGCATGCACTCTGAAGGAACGGCCACTCGTGCTGTGCCATGATCAGCGGCTCTCACGCACGTGCGCCAGCCAGTCACAGAGCCGGTGTCCGCAAGCAAGACGGGTGAAGATGGAAGTGGCCTCCAGTGGTGACATCGTATCACTGGAAGAGCTTTCTTTTCAGGTAAGTGTCACCTAATATGCTAGTATGCGATGCATACTAGCACATTATGCCTTTTTGCCGTGCAGGTAGGAAGAAGAAGAAAGGGGAAATAAAAGTCAGCGGTTTACAACCACTTTAATAAGGCGTTATTAAGGCACTGGGTACAGTCTCATCACTGCTAACATCCATGTTTCTCTTACTCAGGCTTTATGAAGATGGTTCTGAATCTAACCTTCTCTCTGCAGCACCTGCACCAGGCACTTCTTAGTGTTGTGTTTGGCATTGTTTTTAGTGGAAACTACACTTTTATAATCCAGTTAAACTGCAGTGCTTCTTCAGTTTTCCTCTTTCACAAATGCAACATTTATTACAGGTAAATCAGGGCAATATCTCTTTAATGTCAACACCATCGCCTGTGCAGCAGGTGCAGACTCCTCAATCCATGCCTCCACCTCCTCAGCCATCCCCACAGCCCTCACAGTCAATGTCACAACCCAACTCTAATGTCAGGTGAGAACCTTTTCTTCCTTGTTTGCCCAGTTTATGAAGTATTTTGTTTAAGTTTAAAACGCATCTTCACTTTAATGTGTAGGTATAATGCCATGCAAAATTTTCAAGGGTAAGGCAAGCACTGTGGGGGTTTTTATTTTATTTATTTATTTTTTTAAATTTTTTTTCAGTTGTCTGAAGCCTACTTTTGGACTTTAAAGTTTGTTATAAGTTTTTCTGACATTTCTTTAAAACTGAAACCTGAAACACCTATGCACAAGTCAGAAGTAAGACATGGCCATAACAGACACCTCAATGTATTGCCAACACCTTGGCAACCATATGACAAGTGTATGCGTTGAGACATGGGAAGGAGAAAGTCAGTGGTAATTTTAGAGTCCAGTCCCAACTTTGCAGGAATGTGAAATTTTTTTTTTTGCATGCCCCGTTTAGGTACCTTGTGGTATCTCCTTTATGCCCTGAGAGCTGTCAGTGCACTTCTGCTTTCTTTTTGCATAAAGCCAACACAACTACTGGAGTAGCTCTATATCCCTGGTTGTGGTTTAAAAAAAAAAAAAAAGACAGAATCAGGAAGGTTGTATATATCTATCTGAAAGCATGCTCCTCTTCCGTTCAAAAACAGAGTATATGTAGCACTGTAAATGTAGTAAATATTAATGCTTGCATGTAGGCTAGGTACACACCTATGCGATTTTGGAAGTGCGTTTCAGTTTTGCAGAAACGCACTACTGTCTATTTAACATGGGGGTGGGGGGTGTGGATCCAGGGGGGTCCCCTCGAAGTGCGGCTCAATGATGGTCAAGAGGTTCGGGACCATAGGCGAGCCGGGGGCCGTGGAGGGGCCAGATGGGGGTGGGGGGTGTGGATCTAGGGGGGAGGTAAGTGGCTTGGGCGGGTGGGAAGGGTAAGGGGAGGGGCAGGGGGGGATTGAGAGAGACAGTAAAGGGCTTGACCAGAATGCATGTATTTCCCAGATTAGACGAATAGAATTTATTCCATCCTATAGATAACGATGTCAATCATAAGTTTTATAACATGTAATGTCAAGGGGTTGAATACACCCAATAAGCGGCATAACATTTTGAAGAAGCTAAGACAATACGAAGCAGATGTGGCTTACCTGCAGGAGACTCATATCTCGCATGAATCAAATGTCAAATTATTTTCTAAAGATTTCCCTACTTGGTACTATGGCGACACAATTACTAAAAGAAGCAGAGGAGTAGCAATAGGGTTCGCCAAAAAAATAAGATTTTGTCTGGAGGAGAGTGTGTGCAACCCTGAGGGAAGATACCTCTTCTTGAAAGGCAAACTGGGAGAAATGGACGTCACCCTTGCTAACATATATGCCCCTAACAGCAATCCGGGGAAATATCTAATCAAAATATTGGGAAAATTAATAGAGTTCCAAAAAGGAGCTTTGATATTGATGGGAGATGTGAACTTCTGCATGGATCCACAATGGGACAGTACGTCCCGTGTGCAGGGGATTAGTAACGTACAACTAAGAAGAGTCAAACAAAAACTATATGCATGCCAATTGACAGACGTATGGAGAAGTCAACACCCTAAAGACAAAGACTATTTGTTCTACTCCCCTGTACACGGGACGTATTCTAGAATTGACTAAATTTTTTTGGAGCATAGTATATTGGATAGGGTACTTGAATCTAACATGGGGATAATTTCATTGTCAGACCACGCTCCGGTAAGGATGAAAGTACAACTAACAGGTGACCGGAAGATATTTCCCAGGTGGAGATTGAATGACGAGATAATACGAGAAGTAAAAGGAGCTGAGAAAATAGGCAAAGAGCTGGAACAATATTTTAGGACGAATGATAGAGGGAATCTCGGGGCAGACCCTTTGGGAGGCCCACAAGGCCTACATAAGGGGGATTCTGATTGCTGTGGGAGTGGGAAAAAAAAAAGAGAGTCGGGAAAATTAAAGTCACTGAGGAAATATTTAATCTAGAACAAAAACATAAAAAGTCAAAAAGAACAATATGAAACTAGGTTAAGAGCAGAACACAGAAGTTTTTCTGGCTATTAAGTAATAGCCAGAACCTTGTGGTGTCTGCTTTTAGGTAGAACGTTTACCTTTTTAAAATTGTTAAATGCTTCACTGGTTGGCTTTAAGACGGGGGTCAGCGACTGGTAGATCTCGGTCTGGGCTTGCTGATCCACCATTCCGTAGCATCAAACCGAGTGCAATGCAGAGGAATTACTTCTAAAGTTCGAGCTGTAGTTGGCAGCAAGAGCCACATTAGCCAATTCCTCCTCTGTAGTGCTGGCTCCTGTCCCAAGTGGAGTGATACCAACTGCACTCCACCTCCTTATCCCAGCTAGTGGTGCCAGCAGCAGAAAAGAAGAGATCTTCAGGTCAGTGTGAATATTAGTATAGGGCTGCTTTCACACTGATGCACTGCATTTTACACACACCGCGAGTGAGGTGCAGCTTTCATGCAGGTTTTCTGCACTTAGCCATAGACTTCTACTATGTACTGCTGTTTTACCACCCCCAACTTTAGGTGTGAATGAGCCCCAAGAGTGCCGCTGCCGAATACAACTAAGGGTTCATTCACAAGTGCAGAAGGCACTGCTGCGCCTCTAAAGAGCGATCCGAGTGTTTGTTGACAGGTGGTGAGGAGGCGATATGTTGCCTCTTCACCACCTGCTTTATTACCATGTTTGTTATGCAATGCATGTGCTTGCGACATAGTAATATGGCAATAAGAGGTTTAAATCAGGTCTGAGGATGCGACACTTCCCGGTCTTTTTGACTTCTCCCGTGTTGTTCGGGTAGATCTCCACCTCTTTAAGGTTGCCTACCCCTGCTTTAGGGTGTATATGCTGTGAGCCTAAAATATCATGTCAACAAGGGTTGCATTATATTTGAACACATAAGCAGTGGTATTACATTTTACTGCTATGGGTTTTACTAGACATAAAGAAAATATAATATATGGCTGATTATTTGCTGTGCCTCTGTTGACTTATCAGCTCAAAAGTTTCCTGGTTGAATCAGCAGATATATTTCAGGGGTTATCAACAGATAAAATGCACTCAATGGTAAATTTAACATAATAAAAGGGAGCAGATAGGAAGATTTAATTGAATGAATGACTTGTATAGCACTGCAAATGCGAACTAAATCACCTCAAGGCAATTGTAAGGGTTTAGTTATATTGTGTAGGAATTCTCAGTGATATTTGTGTGGCTATTCTAAAATGATAAAGTGCTTATCTCTTCTTCTTTTTGTAGCTCTGGTACAGCACCCTCCCCAAGTTTCATGCCGAGCCCATCCCCACAACCTTCCCAGAGCCCAGCGTCTGCTCGCACTCCTCAGAATTTCAGCGTGCCCTCTCCAGGTCCCCTGAATACCCCAGGTGAAAAAAAGCATGATATCTTGTGTTGCTTGAAATCCATGCCCTGATGCATACCTAACCCAGATCTTATGTTCCGGGTCTGATACCTTAACACATCTGTTAGCAGGTACCATAAGTGTTTTGCAACTCCTTCAAACCTTATTCTTTTTGTATGTTATAAAGGCAATCCAAACTCTGTGATGAGCCCTGCAAGCAACAATCAGTCAGAGGAGCAGCAATACCTGGAGAAGCTGAAACAACTTTCCAAGTATATAGAACCATTGAGGCGAATGATCAACAAGATTGATAAAAACGAAGGTGAATTATTTTCTAACAATGCCATTTTAAGAAACAAACATGCACACATTCAGTAATCACACCCTACAATACTGGAGAACAAAGCCAAACTTCAGGCTCCCTTAAAACTAATCATGGTGGTGCACATGAATTTTTTTTTTTTTTTTTTTAGGAACTGCAGTTTAGGTGGAATCGAATACAAAAATACTACCTGCTGAACTGTCCAGACTACTTAATGGGTTGGGCAGTTGGCTCACTCTGCACTTGATTCAAGGCACCACCACCATCATAGCAAAGATACATAGCTAGGCTGATTTGCATTAGAGAAGCGGTCAAAAGGGGACATTTAGTCTGGCTATAAATGACTTGGAGGAAGCAACGTACAGACAATCCAGTTCAGCTGATGGTGGGAAAACGAGGAAGTTCCATGAGTGTGTTTTGGGCTTTTCTAAGGACATTTAAAGTGGTCTCATAAATGAGCCAGATCTTTTATCATTACACAGCTCTTGAACATTTTAATTTTCTTTTTGCCTAAACTTTACTCTTGGCTGTTCTTCATATGCTTGCTCAGATTAAAGCAAAAGTGGCAGTATGCATAGTCTTTAGTCTAGAAAATTTATTGGAGGTAACCTATAGCTAAAGAACTAATATTAAACAAGTCCCTGCCTAACAATTTTATGGCTGCCAGCAAAACACAGAGAAATGATTACAAAACAAAATGCCATACATCACAAAATGTGTTAACCACAGGGAGTACCGCTTATTGCAGTAACGCTGTTTTACCATACTTCTAAAATTTTTATATTTCTCTCAGTAAAGCAACACATATTACATAGATTTTTATAATTTTATCCTTGCTATTCCATCTTCATTATTAACTTTATTTTCAGATCGAAAGAAAGATCTTAGTAAAATGAAGAGTCTCTTGGACATCTTAACAGACCCATCAAAGAGGTAACAATGTGTGCCCTGTAGTATTTTCTCCTCTGGGTAGTTTGTGTTCCTGCTTTACTTTGTGTTGTCTTGTGTGCCTAGATGCCCCCTGAAGACCCTGCAGAAATGTGAGATTGCGCTGGAGAAGCTGAAGAATGACATGGCTGTGGTAAGAAAAGTTATAAAATAAATGATATACAATATTTACAGTGTATGTGCCCCCAATATATTTATCTGACACTGGAGGGAGACATTGCACAGTAATGAAGGTAAGAGTGTATATGTTGATGAGCATTTGTTCATGCCAGTCAATGGAATGCAAAAGCAGCTTGAAGCAGGGCGATGCAGCTCAGGAGGCTCAACTGTAGGTCAGGAGCAGGACAAGTGTAAGTTAAAGGCAACTGCCAATGAACTGTGAATGATCTCTGAATTTGAGAAGCTTCTGTCTCTGAATTTACCTGTTTTTGCTTGTGGCACCAGGCTTTGTGAAATGGTTGTTAGCTGGAAAAATCCTGTTTTCTTTCTTGTCCATTGAGGGACAGGAGAATTCAGATGCAGTCAGGTTATTCTGACACAGGAGAATTGGACACTGGTAAACAGAAGAACTATAAGCCAGCCCCTGTATAATCCTTCCTCCTATACAGAATGTCTCAGCTTGGACATCTTTCTTCAGTACAGTTCAGTCTACCCTAATTTATTTTTTTTCTTTAAAATGTAAGACTTTTCTCTTTTGTTCAACTCTGCTGACAAGATTCCTTGCTACGCCGCTTCTTGAACTGGTCTCTGATCTCTACATGGCAGCTATCCAGATGGGCCTTTCCTAAGCTTGGCGTTACTGTAATGTGACCTTTGAGCACTGGGCTCTGTTGTGGCACTTTCCAGACCTTGATGTACTAGTAAAAGTTAGCTGCAGAGCACATTCTAAGTCCAAAGCTGTGGTATTGCCTTGCTTGTCCATCTTTAAAATTATCTACTGTAGTACTCATCCCCAGAGTGGCTACTGGAATATACAGGTCCCCCTTACCCATTGGGAGGTCGCCAGGCCCAGATAGAGCACACTGACAAACACAGGCTCAGCCTAGGGGTATGAGTACAGGGCATAACACAAGTTACATAATGTTCATGAGGACATTAAAAATAAAATTCCAAACAAGTTATGACATTACAGCAGATGTCTGGTCCTGAAATTTCTGTGACTTATACAGAGCTTCAATCCTACGATTGCTTACCTAATGAAGAAAAGCAATAAACATGGGAAAACTGTTGAGGAGATGAGGCCCATCAAACAACCAGTACGTAGAACAGCCAATAATAGCATTGTAATGAGACAGGTCAAGCCCTTAGGCAAAGGAAGGGTCCAATGTGGTATGGTGCGGACATCGTATAATCAGCCTGGGTCTCGCCAGGAAGTTTGAGGTGGCATCTGCTAGGGTCACTCACATGTGTCAGGGGTCTGCAGCAAGCAGTCCCAAATGTTGTTGTATTTAGATGGGCAACCCTATGTAAATTCATTTTATGTAGAGTAAAAGTAATAACTTCTCGGATTCGGGAGGTGAATGTGCGCAGAGTGAACTGCATTCATCTATTTAATGTAGAAATATTTATTAAACTTGTCAGGATAGGATAAAGCCCTAGCATGCATGTTTTAGGGTGAACGGTAAGCGGGTGCCCATGGTGTCATGGAGAAATCTCACTACCTGTGCCCAGTACCCCTGGATAGTAGAACAGGCTCACAATAGATTGAAAAATGTGCCAAGACTTATCAGGCACATGGGGATTATAATCAGGCCAAAATTTGGTAGATGTGAGGGTAGGTGTGAAGTCAACTTTGTAAAGTATATTGAGTTGTAATTTAGGGGACACTACCCCACAGGTGTCAAGCACTTCTTTCCAATCATCATCCACCATAACCCTGACATCAGTCTCCCAACCTAGGTTGATCAGATAGGGTAAAATAGTGGCAGATGGGAGGCGTAACATGTTATAAAATATTGAGATTAGTCTTTGGGGTTTATCACCCCTGATCATGTTGATCAGAGGGAGGGTCGCAGTCGGTGGATAAGTGGTAGGGAACTGAGCCCATAGGGCTTGTCTTGTTTGTAGATATCGAAAAATACATGTGGTTAGAGAGAGGATTCCTCTTTTTTTAAACTGGTCAATAGTTTTGGGACCAGAGGTTCTCTTTGAAGTTTTATTGCAGTGCTTGAACAGGAGAGAGGAATGAGGGAGTAGGATGCGCCAAAAACGCCAACAGGTACAGGAGGGCAGATTCTCAAGCAAAAATCCTTCAGCAGAAGGCATTAAATATTGCTGGAGGTAGAGGAAACAGCCTAATTTTTCTGAGACTCTGTAAAACAGGCAGTCCTTGTAGCAATCTCTAGCGTATAACCCTCAGATCACAGGCAGACATGAAGCTCTAGGCAAGGGCCCTGCAACACTCTAAAGTGTTCTCCAGCCCAGCTTCCTAATGTCCTTTTTTTTTTTTTTTTTGCTGAGGCCTGACGGCAATAGTGCTTCGGTAACGCAAGCTGCCTCCCAAGCCAGAGACCCCAGGAGAAAAAGAGCCCTTGCCAAACCTTTAGCTTAACCCCAGTCACTTTCTGGGCACCCCCTCACAGGGATTGGCTGAGGTCAGATTAATCTACATAACCCAGTGGCTAACCCTCCTACTAGGAAGGCAAAAGGACTATGAACCACCAGGCTTAGGGGAAACCTGACCAGACCTGAAAAAAAAAAAAAAAAAAAAAAATACTGCTCAACTGGAGTACAGCAGAGTCAAAAACTAGATTTTATCCAACAGGGCAATTGCCCCCCCCCCCCAAGAAATAGTGAGCGGGTGGGCTAGCCGGGTCAGTAGGCGGTCGGCGAGTGAGCAGAGCGGGCCGGTAGTCATGCCAGTAAGCGGGCCGTGGGTGAACGGGAAGGCAGTACAGTGAGTGAGCAGAGAGATGACATCTCTTACCACCCGCCCTGCATCACCGCAGTTCCACCTTCACTGTGCAGCTGCAGGAAGCAGAGAGATTACATCATCTCCCACTGCTCGCCCTCACATGTGCTGAAAAGCTGGGGAGAGAAGCCTGTTTCTCTGCTGTCACTGTTGTTGCAGGATAGTGACCAGCTGCATTTGGTGGCAAGTGACAAGCTGCATCTGGTGACAGTCAGCCTTCGGTGGCAAGCTGCATCTGGTGGCAGGCGACATGGCAAGTGACAAGCTGCATTTGGTGGCAGGCAATGGTGGCAAGTGAGAATCCGCATCTGGTGGCAGGTGACGCCGCTAGTGACCAGCTGTATTTAAGAGCAGGTGACGTGGCAAGTAACAAGCTGCATCTGGTGGCAAGTGACACACTCTGGGCTCCCACTGATTCTGCATTATGGTGAGTTAAACTATTTCATTTTATATTACAATGTAGTAATAGAAATAATGCTCTTCAATCATCATGACGCCACATCAACCATGGTGCCGTGATGATTGAAGTGCCAATACCAGCCGTTGCCCGCGAAAATCCTTATTTTCTGGCAGTTCCCCTCCCGAGACTAGACTCTGGATTTGCCCCTGACATCAATGTCATCTGCTGGGTGAAGCATTGGCACATGCTCTGCAGTCTGCATTTTAGATTAGAGGGAGCTCCATCTGACTGCTGCTCCTGTTTGCAAAGCACCATGTGTAACTTCAACAGTCTCATCAGATCTGGTCACTTAAGGCCACCCGACCCTAATCGGCAACAGTTGCCTGGGTATTTATCTAGGCTTCGCCTTACACTTGGCACCTAGTTGCATTACTGCTACGGGTGACCCTGAACCCATTCCTCCCACTCCTACTGAGAGAATCAGCACCTGCAGTCTGGTTCCTGCTATAGTTATAGTGTCTACATCATTGGAGTCTTCCTGAGCTTCATTAGGTGAGGGCAACTACCCTCCCATGTTAGAAAAAAGGGGGGAAAGGGAGTTTGGGACTTTGAGCAAAATGTACGACCTGGTAAGGTCGTGTATTTCCATCCCTGTCAATTGATTTATGGGAAAGCACGCCAGCGAAAGCTAGCGGGCTTAAAGGAGAGGTTGGGACTTTACATGAAGCTCATGATTTGCAACACAACAGTGGGTGGGTTCATAAGTTGTTTAATGGTTCATATACATATATACAAGAGTAACCAAAATAATCATGTTAATACTTGACAAAACATTTAGACTGAGTACTAGCACTGGATACAGTGATCAACATACAGATTGCTAATGTTATATGGCAAGACAGATATAATGGGTAATAACAGATAATATCATTAAATATGAAAAAAACTGCTGGATAAAACCAAGGGACCACCAATGACTGTATAGATAAACAAATATTATACAATAATGCCTGCATGATCTCTGGCCTCAAAATTCCTGTGATGGTAAATAATCCATATACAAGGTAAAGAGTTAAATAGGGGGTATCTGGTAGCTCGACGCGTTTCGTAGGTCTGGACCACTCATCAGGAGCAGACATGCCATATTTCTGAAATTTTAAATGATATAATAGGTTAGCGTAATTAAAGTGGGTATAAGAGGAGCAAATGGATCCCCCAGAAGGATCTGGGTACTCACTAGAGTACATATGTTGGTGGTTGAAGGCTGAAAGGGGGGAAAAAAACGTCCCGGAATACCGCAACCGGGAGCTGGGGTGGGTGACACAGCCGCGGCGACCACACACAGGCACCCACCGAGGATATATGGAAACACTGGGCACCCTAGAGGGATATGCCTTATTCATCAGCGCTCCGAGTATCTGCAGCCACTAGAGCAGGGGTCTCAAACTGGCGGCCCTCCAGCTGTTGCAAAACTACAATTCCCATCATGCCTCTGCCTGTGGGAGTCATGCTTGTAACTGTCAGCCTTGCAATGCCTCATGGGACTTGTAGTTTTGCAACAGCTGGAGGGCCAGTTTGAGACCCCTGCACTAGAGGAAGGTCTTCCAGGTGCCTTCTCTTGTTCTGCCCTTAGGCGGGTGTACAACAAACATTCTTAGAAGTTATGCTAAAATGCCTGTCCTTCTTCAATTGTTGATGCTTTTCTGGGCCTGGCTTGTGCTTGTGCTCGGGGTTAGGCAGGCTTATCAGAATTCTTCTGCAAATCTCAGCGACACCTTTGGGTGTTAGAGAATAATTTTGTTTTGTTTTCTTTTGGTTCCTTCTAGACTTCCTATCTCGCAAGTCTGAGGACTAACTTTCATTCCTGCCTAACTATTGTGGGGTGCATCCCATGTACCCTACCCTTTCAGTCATGTTGAGTTTGTGGGCTCAAACCCTTGAGTTCTCTAGTGACCCCACTCCTTGTGGGTTTTTTTGTTGCACTGATATTGTAAATTCCCAGGTATACCTCTCTTGGCAAGATTTGTTATCTTGCTTGTCAACTTTGTTTTTTTTTTTTTTTTTTGTCTTTCTGTTGACCACATTAGGTTGTGTGTCTTTTCTTCCATATTCAGGAATTTGTTGCTATTCCACCTGTTTTGGTGGAATGTGGTTTCTCTGCTTCTTGCTGATTTATGTTCAGTATTCCCTTACATATGGGGTAATTTCCCGTCTGACTATGACCTCTTCTATCCTAGTCTTGAGCTTCAGGTTGATTTTTTGAGCCCTGCATTTTCACGTGTTGGCAGGTTCATCTATATTTTTTATTTTTTTTTTCCTCATCAAAGAGGTTCTTTATTGAACGATAAGCAAACAAGAACAATCTGGTGACAGTATTTCACCTCAACAATTACATATCAACCAGGAGATAAGGAAAACCAGATACAAGAGCAGCACATGTAGTAAATGTTGAATAACTAATAAACCTGGCATAAAACCGATCGCCTGCTAAAGCTAACGGGGGTTACTGTGGTCTATGAGGACATTGCAGCAGCCGCATCTGAACTAGTAAAGTCCAGAGGTACCCAACCATGGTGCCCATACCCTCTCAAATTTTCCCAAGCATCCTCTATGCTGGTACACATCTTTCAAAAATTAGGGTGTTTCCCATGTGTGTCGCCCACATTCGGTGTGAAGGCGGGTTGGACCACTTCCAGAGCAGGAGAGGTAGTAGCAGGAGAGGTAGTTTAAAGGCTTGGAAGAGAGCTTGGTTAAATGCCACCCTCGTGGACTCTTCGGGTATGAGATGCCTAGCAGGAAATGCATAGGGTCAAGCAGTACTGTAGATTGGAACACCCTATTAAGGGTATCCAGGACAGCCGTCAAATAGCGTTCGAGCTTGGGGCACCTCCAGAGAAGATGGATAAGGTTACCCCTATTTCATTTCCATCTATAACACATAGGATCTGTAGGTTCACCTATCCTAGTAGGGGGTTCCATCTCCTCCAGTTTTAGATTTGAGCTTTGGCCATTCAGGCAGCAGCTGGGCTCCCCAGTCCTCTTTGTGGGGCCTGTTAGCGGTTGTTGCTGTGCTGCCCATCCTATAGTTAGACATCCCAACAGTGTCTAAATTCTTTTTCCCCCATTGAACTAGAAAGAAATTGGGATTTTTGTACCTGCCATAAAATCTTTTTCTTGAAGGCCATTGAGGAACACAGGCTCTTTTTACCATTTTACCACAAAACTGAGGCATGGGTCCTCTCCTGCTGTAAGCAGCAGTATAAGGGGTGGGGATAAAGGAGCCTAGTGACGGCACATTGAGGAGAAGCAGGGCGCGCAGCCCACAAAGTCTGACTGTGTTTAACAGCTACCATTGGAAAGCGCTGGGTGCATGAGGCAAAGGAAATATCCCTAATTGAAGGATTGCAGCACATGAATTCCCACACATAAGGAAAAGGGAAGTTTCATTTCTAGATATTTACCATAAGGATTTAAACAGCTGAATGTGATCAGATATATTACATGCAGAAAACACTGTTGCATATATATTTGCTAGTGGATTATATCAGGAGGATAGTGTGGCTTGCCTTTGTCCTTAATTTTAAACACCTGACCAATCGTTTGGGAAGATTGGCTGGTGTATGTGGACTAAGCAACCGAACCTCAGTATATTTATTCACATGTTTTAACATATTTTCTGCTCAATCACGTATTTAGATTCTAGAGGTTTTTAAACACAGACTTGGAATTTATATTCACTTAAAAGTTCTCACCATTTAATCAAATTATTTATCCTATAGGAACAAGATGTTCCAGGAAACACAATTGCACTTTATATTTATTTAAACACAGGAACTCGCAAGAAGATCTACTCATTTATTTATTTCTTTTAAGATTGATTAAGCGCACTAACTGTCTACAGTATTGTACACTTTATTTCAGCAGTATAAGGCCCCTTTCACATGGGGCTGTCTGTTTTTACTACTCCGCTTGCTCAGCGGGGATTGCTCCGTTAATCCCTGCTGAGCCGGTGGATGACAAGTCCGTCTCTGCACTCTGTGCAGGGATGGACATGTCGGAGTCCGCTCTCCCCTATGGGGGGGGTCGGAAGATTATGGACCGCCTGTCCGTTTTTCATCCGATCCGCCAGACGGATGGTATATAGGACATCCATCCGTCTGGATTTATCGGATGTCGGCGGACATGTCACCGCTGACATCCGACGCGCCATAGAGCTGTATGGAGCGACCGTTCAGATCTGCCTGGAAAAACTGACAGGCGGTTCTGAACGGTCCACATGTGTGAAAAGTGGCCTTACTAATTTTGCATCTGAATTCCGGTGTCACTCAATGGACACCAAAAAAAAATGATTTTTACAATAAGTAAAAAAATAATTGTTTTGGTTTACTATTTCTTCCCCTGAATTGGTTGTCCCAAGGGTTTTTGCACTGGTTGCAGAGTGCCTACAGATATCCAATTATTTCCCAAGTACGTGTAGTCTAATTCCAAAAAATAACTTTTAGTAGAAATGTGGCTTTATGATACCCCTTTGTGTTCAAACTTAAATCCCAGCTCCACCTTTTACTTCATACAGAAAAATAAGTAGCCCAGCACTTTTTTCTAAAACAAATTTAAGAATATGGAACTGCGGTACTCTCCACCTGTCCAGTGCTGTCCCCCTGTATATTTACTGTTCCAGCCACAGCTCTTCTCATGGATTTAGTAAAGCCCAGCGTCCTGCTAGAGGCGTGTCATTATGCTGGCTTAGACTTGAAGTACTCCTCGACAGTCCAGTGCTCTCTTGTCATCACATGAGTGCCACTGTCTAGGAGAAAGGACCTATGCCATCACTGGACCGGACTAAATACTGCAGAAAAAAAAAAATTATTGCACTTCATTTATTAACAATGAAATTATTACTGGGTGTATGTTGACTGCTATATTCCTGCAAAGTTATCCTTTTGAATTAATTTGGTCCATAGACTTTTGTGTGTAGTTTTTTGTTTGTATTCGCTTTTAGAAATGACATTTTTGTATGTTTTATTTCTTTGCATCACTAGCCAACTCCTCCGCCTCCAACTGTCCCATCCACAAAGCAGCAATATCTGTATCAACCCCTGTTGGATGCAGTCCTGGCGAATATCCGATCACCTGTATTTAACCACTCCCTGTATCGCACATTTGCACCAGCTATGACTGCTATTCATGGGCAGCCTATCACGTAAGCAAGTTTAAATTTTGTTAGATCCAGAAATCTTTTGTCATCTGATGGTAATTAAAAGGAATGATTTTGTACATTTTATTTTATTATGTCCTAGACTAAAAATTGTAGGAGTATATATAAGCCTTGTTCACACAGACATTCACCCACGTGAGGCCTGTGTTTTGCCTGCATGGCATGCACCAGAGTTCAAAGAATTTGCGTCCAGGCAGTCCCATTCATGCATGAACGCAGCATCGTTCTCAATTGTGGGTGCGGGTCCCCTAACGCCTACTGTCTGCTTTCAGGGATCTGCGCTCACACAGAGGTCAAATTGGGGCAGTAGCTGTGTCAGTTGGCATAAATGGGACTGGTACAAGGCTCCTTCTCCAGTTCAATGGGTTCCCCATATGCCTGCCCCAGAAGAAACAGACATAGGAGGGAATGAAGAGGACCCAGGGGCAATGTTGGAGTAGGCTGCAGAAGATTTTTCACCCTCAGGCTCCTAAACACCTGATCTATGCACAGAAGCCTTAATAATGACACGCTTGTTTCTCATCCACCATGCCCATTTGAGTACAAAGAAACCTGCTAAAATCTATAAAGACATTTCCTGTTCATTAACAAATAGAATGTACAATCTATTGGAAAAAAAAAACGTACATTTAAGCGTCATTTGCAGCTTGCCCAGCGTCATTTGCAGCTTGCCCACTTTTAAATTTCCCGCCGCCCAAAAAAAAAAATTTAAGCGCTTGCCCACTTTTAAATTTCCCGTCGCCGAAAAAGACTCCGCTCGCAGTCCCGCCTCCCTGCTGTTTCTGGCGCGAGAGCAAGGAGGCGGGACTGTGAGCTGGAGCCAAGCAGTCGGCTCGGTCTTTTTCGGCGGCGCTCTGTCTTTTTTTTTGCCGGCGCTCGCTATTTTTCTTTTTTTTTTTTTTTTCTCGTTTTTTTGGGGGATAGGCGTATAACACACACCCACAACTTTCCCCCGATTTTAAGGGGGGGGAAGTGCGTGTTATACGCCGATAAATACGGTACTGCCACAGTTTCTGATTCCCAAACTGCAGTTAACTGGAGTAACTTAATGAATAACCAACATGATCATGTGTTCCAGAACTGTACTTTAACTGATCAGTTACTGTCTGCCTTGCTCTTTTGTGTTGATACCCTAGATCAGGTGAATCTGATCTCTGTTCACTTGCACATAATCTTGTGGCTCAAAGTCTGATCAGCTGAAGCCGCCTGTAAAAGATGTCCCACAGGTATGCCCTTTTGAATGAAAACAACAGCTTTATCAAACATATCACAGGAGCAAAGGGCCTTTTCCCACTAAGAAAGACTCCAAAGGCATCCTACTCGGGGCTTCTACCTCTTCCAAACAGAGCACCTCAATATTCAGGCTCCAACCTGTAAGCCAGAATTCAGCCCTGCATTTAACACAAGAATTGGAGTACAAAATCCCCCAAGCCTTCCTTTCAGTAAAGGATGCCCTCACTCCAAGGAGTGGGTATAGGGGGGTGTCAGTTTACCAATCTCTGGGTCATAGATGTCCCAGAACTGTGGGGCTAATAGGTGTTTTCAAAGGATTTCCCAACACTACCCCCTCACTGCTGTCTTCTCTCAAATCAATCAAAATCTGCCCAAGGACAGTCAGTTTTGCAGAACGCCCTAGGTCGTCTTTTCTCCCAGGGAGTACTTGTGTTTTAATATTCGTCCTAATTTGGACCTAAAATCCTTCAATATCTTCAAATTACAAAAAGCTTGCATGAAACTTGCAAGGTTGGTGTTATGCCTGCGTTTATCTATTAAGTTCTTGTGTTAAAACCAAGGAAGACTAGACTTCTGAAGTGTATTAATGCTTTACTAAACAGGGAAAAATCTGCACATACAAACTGTAGGATGAACAATACAATACAACTTATAGCTTCACATATAAGCATGTATAATATGTACACATTAAGTAAACTAAACAATTACTCAACTTAGGGGTCAAGATGTCCTCCATGGTCCTTTGCTCAGTCCAACTCACAAAAGCGTCTCCAACGTTCTCCAGTTCCTGGAAGCCATGTGTTTTCTCTTTGTCCTCCAAACACCAACTGTTCCAAACACCAACTGTTCCTCTCTCCCAAAACACATGTCTCTTTCCAACCCTCTCCATGCCTCCCCCACCCACTTCCTGTAAACACCAACTTCCTCTGCTCATCTTCTATCTGGTTTATTTACATATCAATGGAGGTGGAAGAGGCCTTTGTAGACATATGCTGTTACTAAATCTAAAACTCTATATTATTGCAATAAAGTCACTATACAAATGCCCATAGCAACACAGTTGGCTATTACCTCTTTGAGACACTGGGAATACTTGGTATTCATAGACTCCAAGATGTCTATCTACATATTACTATTTATGAACTGAAGCAGCGGAAGTAGCTGTTTGGACTTTTTTTGCTTGGTGCTTCATTGTGGCATATTATTTTCATGTGCTGAACAGGTCATCCTTATCATGTTATAGGCACCATCATAGGCTTGTTTCCAGTTTTTATTGGGCACCCAGGAGGGGTCCGGGAGTGATTGTCAATCTATTTTGGTCGCCTGTTAGGTAACAGATTGTCTATAGGAACATTTTTGTGATTTTCAGCCTCACTTATTACACTCATTACCTTTTTGGGCTTGTCAGCCCCAGATCACAGATTTTACTAGAAGGTTTATTATAGTGCACTATTATTATTATTTAATCATATTTTTACTATGTCAGAACACTTTTTTAAAATGGTTGCAGCTTAAATCATTTAGCTATATTCTTTTACTCACATATTTATTATACATTTCAGCGCTTTAGTATTGTCTATACACATTGTTTATATAATCACTTCCAGTTTGTTGCACTGCCTTTTGGCCTATCCTCTGCTTCCAGAGTATCGACATAGATCCCCAAACTGGTTATGACCCCTCTAAGAACTCGGGGCATCCAGGTCACAGGTTATCTAGACCAGTGTTTCTCAACTCCAGTCCTCAAAGCACCCCAACAGGTCATGGTTTTCAGGATTTCCCTCAGATGAAACGGCTGTGTTAATTATTAAGGCAGTGAAACTGATCAAATCACCTGTGCAAAATAATAGAAAGCCTGAAAACATGACATGTTGGGACGCCTTGAGGACTGCAGTTGAGAAACACTGATCTAGATGACTGTCTCATGAAGGACTTCTCTCCTTTTCATCAGCAGATGTCCACAAGACTATTCAGATGATTCAGGCTTTCGGTTGGGTAATCAACTTAGAAAAATGTGCTCTCCAACCTTCTCTTTGCAGGAAATACTTGGGCCTAATTCTAGACACAGTCCAAGCTAAAGACTTTGTTGTAGAAAACAAGTTGCATGCTCTCAAGATATCAGATCAAAGACACTCTTCTGTGAGGTTCTCTATTGCATTTCTGTTTTTCTTGGTAGCCTCCTTCAAGGCTGTTCTTTTTCCCCTTTCCAGTTGAAACCTCTCCAGCATGAAAACATTTTTGTTGACCTGCAAAAAGCATGCTCCTTCTCTTGATCTACCCATGCTCCTATTCAGCCAAGCAAGGAATTCATTAGCTTGGTGGATCTCCAGCCCAGCTTTTTCAATGATAAAGGAAGGAAATACTTCTCCCATTGTTAAGTGATAACAGATACTGGGCTGGGTTAGGCGTGTTCCAGCCCCACATGGTCCAGGGAACATGGTCATCACTGAAACGCAAGCTTTCCATCAACAGCCTGGCGCTCAGAGCAATAAGGTTGGCTCTGTAAGGACACCCAATCAGAGTGCAATCAGACAATGCTGCTGTGGCCTATATCATCCATCGGGGGCACCAGGAGTCATGCAACCTTGATGGAAGCAAGCCAGATAATCTCATGGATGGAGACTCGCTGTCCAATGATTTCTGCGATCCACATCCCAGAAATGGACAACTAGAATGCAGATTACCTTAGCCACCACCACTTGGATTGAGAGGAATGGACCCTTAACCCTGACCTCTTCAACCTTGTATGTCAGAGATTTTTTTTGGGGGGGGGATAGGGGGCATAGTGAGAGTCCAGATGCAGATATCCTGACCTCCAGATTCAAAAAAACTGCCTCTGTTATGGCCAGAACCAAGGACCCTCTAGCGCTGGCTTCAGATGCCTTGATAATCCCTTGGTTTCAGTTAACTTATCTATGACTTCCTGCAAGTGCACATTCTACCGCATCTGCTTCACAAAACAGAGCAAGAAAAGAAGTACACTGACATACTCAAACTACTAGAAGATGACCCCTGGCTTCTCCCCATCAGGCCAGATCTGCTGTCTTAGGGACCTCTATTCTATCTTGCTTCTCAGTCACTAGTTTTAATGGTATGGCTGTTGAAGCCCAGGTCTTGAGAGACAGACAATTCTGTGAGCCACTTCCAAAAACATCTGTTATCGTACTTGGAGATCCTTTGCTTGGTGTGCCTAGCATTCTGGTCTTCCTGCAATCAGAACTTGTCCTTTATTCAAGGTGTATCTCGGATCAGGCCCCCCTTACAGCGCCCTGTGCTTGCTTTGGACCTAAACTTGATTCTCTCTGCCCCTCAGAAACCACCCTTTGATTCCATCGGGAATATCCCTTTAGACCTCTCCCCTGCTTAGTGGGCTTTTTGGTTGCCATCATCTCTGCCAGACATGTCTGAGTTGGCAGCTTTCTCTTGTAATGAGCCATTCCTCATTCTTCATAATGACGAGATAGTCCTACGTCCAAGACATGCTTCCTAAGGTGCTATCAGTTTCAGTATCAATTTGCCCTATCCTCAAGACTTTGCAAGGGACATCCTGCGTCCAAGTCCAATATTGCTCAAAGTTCTACAAGGTGGATGGTCCAATACTCCTGAAGATGCAGCTTTTGAAGTTTGCTCCACTGGCACAGTTTTATTTCCCTAGTTTTTGCCTGAACCCCCCCCCCCCCCCCCCCCCCCCCAAGAATCATTGATTAGGGATTTCCCAGGGTCTGTGGAATACTGTACTTGTGCCATGCACTGCACAAATAAGAGGAATTTTGACTTCTCTGTAAAGTCCACATCTTGGAATACAGTACTGGACACAGGGTACTCTACATTGCCCCCGCCCCCATTTTGATAGCATGTGGCCTGGTATGGTTCAGAAAGGGGGGGCGCGCTCTGTTGTCTTTGTCCCCCTTCATTGCCAGGCTGCATGCTCTGATAAAGGTCTGGTGTGGATTTGGGGGGGGGGGGGGTCCGGTATGGAGTTTGTTTTTTAGTTAATTTTGGTGTAGAGGTTCCCCCTAAAAAACCATACCAGGCCCTTTTTTTTCTAAATTTTCTATTGCTGACATTCTTTTGTTTACATTTCAGCTGTCAGTGGGGAAGCCAGCTGATGACTCATCGGTTGTTAATCACTCTAGCCCCGGAATGTTTTACCCCCTTCCTGACCAGAGCACTTTTTACAATTTGGCACTGCATTGCTTTAACTGGTAATTGCAATGCTGTACCCAAACAAAATTTGCGTGATTTTTTTCCCCACAAATATAGCTTTCTTTTGGTGCTTTTGATCACCTCTGCGTTTTTTTTATTTTTTGCGCTATACACAAAAAAAGCGACACTTTTGAAAAAAATATATATTTATTTTTTGACTTTTTGCTATAATATATACAGGGGGTCCCCGACTTACAAAAATGTTTTAAAAAAACAAATTTCTTCACCCGTTTAGGAATATATATATATAATTTCATATTTTTGATAAAAAAAATTGTTTTGGTAACTGCTTTAGTAGTGGTTACTTGGCTAAGAGGTCTTGATGCACGATTATAAATGTTTATTATATTCAGTTCATTGTTCTTCACCTAGAACATTACTTTGTATATTTGGGCTCTAACCAATGCGTGTTAAAATTTGGCAGCAGATTAACATTAAAATGGACACATTCTGATTACATTGACCGATTACTGCACATGTATACTTACCTTCAGCTTTGCTTTGTCTTTAGAGCTCAGATGATTGCTCCTCGAAAGCGAAAGTTTGAAGATGATGAGAAGCAGTCCATTCCAAACGTTCTTCAGGGTGAGGTTGCCAAACTGCACTCCAGATTCTTGATAAATCTGGATCCCTCTCACTGCAGCAACAACGGGACTGTCCATCTTATATGTAAACTGGGTAAGTATTGTTGGTGGACATACTGAGACCAGCCTCTAGTGTCTTACATTTAAAGCGGAGTCGGCAGCTACAAAAAGTGTAGATGCTGACTTTTAATAATCAGACACTCACCTGGTGTCCAGCAATGCGGGCGCACGAAGCCTAGCTCCTCTCTGCGGCGCCCGCTTTCTAACTGTGGGCGCCCGGCTGTGGCTTTACAGCTGGGCACGCACTGCACGAGCCGCTCTGCGAATGGCCGGGCAATCTTCTGGGACCTGTGACGTGTCCCAGAAGATTGCAGGGGGGGGGGGGGGGGGGGAGGACCTTCCTTTCCGTGCCAGTGAAGGAAGTGGGACCTGTGTGCCTGTAAAAACTGGGTACATGTGGCATGTCAGGGGGTCACCAGCACTTAAAGCGGAAGTTTCATTTTTGGGTGGAATTCCACTTTAAGCAAGATAAATGTACACCATGTGACTGCATTCCAGGACTACGCTATAAGCCTATAAATGAAAAAGCGTGTTATGAATCAAGTGGCATAAAGACAGTCCACTCATCCATGGCCAAAGCTAGATCACCAAAAACATTTTTTTTTTTTTAATTTGTCCTAATATTTTAGATCATGCTTGTTTTTTGAAATCCTAAATGTTTTCTGTTTAGCTAACTGGAGCTCAAGGGAGAGTCCAAACCTATTTTACCATCAGGGAAAAGGTCCAGTGTTTAGTTTTTTTCTTTACATTAATGGAACTTGGCAGATTTTTTACTTAAGTGTCTATTTTCACCCCGGTCCAGATTGTTTATCTGGACTGGGGTGAAAATAGACACTTAAGTAAAAAATCTGCCAAGTTCCATTAAGCATATGAGTTTCTGCCTAACCACTTGACCTCCAGAAGATTTACCCTCCCTTATGACCAGGCCATTTTTTGCGATATGGCATTGCGTTACTTTAACTGACAATTGCGTGGTCATACAACGCTGTACCCAAATAAGCTGTATGCAGTTTTTTTTTTCTCACAAATGGAGCTTTCTTTTGGTGGTATTTGATCAGCTCTGCATTTTTTTTTTTTCTTTCTTTCTTTTTTTTTTTTTTTTTTTCTTTTTTTTGCTTTCTTTTTTTTTTGCGCTATAAACAAAAAAGACCAGCAATTTTGAAAAAATACACTATTTTTGTACTTTCTGCTAAATCCAATAAATTTTTTAAAATCAAATTTCTTCATAAATTTAGGCCAACACGTATTCTGCTACATGTTTTTTGGTAAAAATATCCCAGTAAGCGTTTATTGATTGGTTGGTTTACTTGAACGCTAAAGCGTCTGCAAACTATGGGATATTTACTGGAATTTTTAATTCTATATAATTTTTTAATAATGGCGGCAATTGGCAACCTTTTATCGGGACTGCAATATTGCGGTGGACAATTGGACTCTGACACTTTGCAGGAACCAGTAACACTAAATAAAGTGATCAGTTCTAAAGATATGCTTTCTCCCTGTACACTGGCTGGGAAGGGGTTAAACATTTAGGGTGATCAAAGGATTAACTGTGCTCCTAGCCAGTGTTCGCTTTTACTAGGGGAAGAGATGGATTTTATTCCATCCCTACCCCCCTGCCAAAATGGAAGTCTGCCTTGCTTACATAGGCAGAGCACCTTTCTGAGTCTCTGGCCGATGATTGGTGGATGTCGGCGGACATCGAGCGGCTTGTGTGTTGGAAAAAAATAAAATAAAATCACACACACACACACGTGTGTGTGTGTGTGTATATAATATACACACACAAGTGGTTAAAGAGGATCTCCAGTCTCCCAAAAAAAAAAAATCGGCAGCTACAAATACTGCAGCTGCTGATTTTCACTTACCTGTCCAGGGATCCAGCGATGTCAGCACCGGAGCCGATTTTTCAATGGGCTTTGGGTGCAGGCGCCAGCATCTTCACTAAAGGAAACTGACAGTGAAGCCTTCCAAACTTGCTGCTGACACCTTTTTGGGTGGAGCTCCGCTTTAAGTACCTTCCCCCTATAAGCTACTGTGCCTCAATACAACCTTGCCTGTGTGGTTTTCCATACATTAGGTGGCCTGACTTATGCAGGCAGCCTGATTAGTACTTGTCCTTATAAGAGTATTGTGATCCTATAGAGCTCATAGGAAAATTCTGCCCCCCCCCATCCCTGTGTCCGGCCCCCTAATCTAAATGCAGGGCACTGGACGCATTGATTTCAATGGGGGAGTTTTGAAGCACATGATTAGAGGCAGAGGCCCTAATAGGCTTTAAAAAAAAGGGTGGACTCAGGGTGCCGAGCTGGGGGGGGGGGAGGCTAGGCTATGTGGTGTTGGTTTGCTGCACCCCCCCCCCCCCCCCCCCCCCCTAATTTATTAAGCGCCAGATATCAACCTCATATGGTTGAATTTGCAATCCCTGGTCGTTATGTAAGCAGATAGCAGAAGGCGTAATGCACCATACACACAATTATTTCCAAATTGGGTCTAAACATGCCTAATCTGGTAAGTATTTGGCCTCTGTATGGGTAGCTTAAATTAATTGTAAAGTCTCACTTTTTTTTCCCCTATAAAATAACAAACACGTTATACTTACCTGCTCTGTTGCAGTGGTTTTGCACAGAGCAGCCTGGATCCTCCTCTTCTGGGGTGCCTCTTCTGTGCTCCTGGCCCCTCCCTCCTGTCGAGTGCCCCCACAGCAAGCAGCTTGCTATGGAGGCACCCGAGCTGAGTCACAGCTCCCTGTGTCCATTCAGACAGGGAGCCCCAACCCTGTCCTCCCCTCCTGATTGGCTTGCTGACTTTGACAGCAATGGCACTGCTGCGGTGTCTCAGCCAATCATAGGGGAGAATATCAGACGTCTGAGACACTCGTGGACATCGCTGGAGAGAGCGGGATCTTAGGTAAATGTTAGGGGGGCTGCTACACACAGAAGGCTTTTTATCCCAGTGTATAGAATGCATTAAGTTAAAAAACCTTCTCCCTTTACAATTTAAGTCAAAGCTGGGCTAAAGGTAGACAAGTGAAACCAGAAAACATTTGCAGGGGCATTGATGTCTGCACATCCTAAGATTGCCCAAAGAGCTTCTAAACTCAGGGATCTCTGTCCTTCAAATGTTTAACATCAGCAGGTCTGAGCTCAAGATCACGTCTTCTTTATTGTCCAGGGGGGCCACACAACACCGCAATAACACAATAGTAAAGCAAGGGAGTGGTGGACCAGAACTGTTTCTACTGAAGTTTATATTTGTAGAAAAAAAAAAAATATATATATATCTATATCTCTGGGGCTTAAGAGATACCAGGTTTCTAATGAATGCACTCCGGTGCATTCCCACACCATGCGCTTTATCTTACAAAAGTCCTCAGCATGCCCACTGATGGTATACAGCCGGGCAATGACACCCTCCCCCACAAGGGGAGCCCATCTGGGGCCGGCTTGCAACTGCAGGCTGCACATGTTGCCACTTCTTTCTCCAATGCAAAACTCCATTGGCATGGCATGTGATTTATGGAGTACAGTGCAAAAATCTTAGGTGCGAAAAAATGCTGTAAATTAAGAGTTTTCAGAAATGGAAGTGTTAATAGTTTGCTATCCATTTTGTTAATTGATAAAAAATGGAGAAATCCAATTCAAATCAATATTTGGTGTGACCACCCTTTACCTTCAAAACAGCATCAAATCTTCTAGAGACACTTGCACTCAGTATTTGAAGGAACTTGGTAGGTTGTTCCACACCTCTTGGAGAACTAACCACTAGAGCTGCACGATTCTGGCTAAAATGAGAATCACAAACTTTTTGCTTAGAAGATAGATCACGATTTTCTCGGCGTAACATCATCTTTCACATTAAAACAAAAAAAATTGGGATAACTTTACTGTTTTCGTTTTTTTTTTTTTTTTTTTTTTATTCATTGAAGTGTATTTTTTCCCAAAAAAATGCATTTGAAAAACCGCTGGGCAAAGAGTGTGACATAAAATATTGCAGCAATTGAAATTTTATTCCCTAGGGAAAATATAGCAAAAAATACTGATTTTTAACTTAAAGAAGTGTCAGAAAAAGATCTAGATTTTAGTGGTTTAACTTCCTGCATTTACACATTGTTAAAAACTTGGATGTTTTCTTTTGACAGCTGAGTGAGAAGATAAGACTCTCCTCTTATATGAAAGAATCGGCAAACTGCAATAGAGATTACATTTTTTAACAATTGTGCAGCTCTACTAACCACTGATCTTCTATGGATGTAGGCTGCCTCAAACCCTCCTGTCTCTTCATGTAATCCCAGACATACTCAACGATGTTGAGATCAGGGCTCTGTGGGGCCAAACCATCACTCCAAGGACCCTTGTTCTTTACACTGAAGATAGTTCTTAAAGTCATTGGTTGTATGTTTGGGGTCGTTATCCTGCTGCTGAATATGGGGCCAATCACACGCCTCCCTGATAGTATAGCATATAATGGATAAGTATCTGCCTGTGTTTCTCAGCATTGAGGACACCATTGATCCTGACCAAATCTCCAATTCCATAATGGATAATTATCTGCCTGTGTTTCTCAGCATTGAGGACACCTGCTTCTATTTTTCTGTTTCTATGTTTTTGTGCATAGTTGAGCTGGTTAGCATTTTTTTCATGTCCTATGCTGTTTTGAAGGCAAAGGGTGGTCACCCCAAATATTGACTTGATTTGGATTTCTCCTTCTGTTCATTTACTTTCCATTGTGTTGTTTGATAAAATTAAACTATTAACACTTCTGTTTCTGAAAGCATTCTTAATTTACAGTATATTTATACCTGCCTAAAACTTTTGCACAGTACTGTATATGTATGTGTTCAACCTTCTTTCTAAGCTACAACATCCCTTAAGCCGGCCATAGATGGATTGAATCTCGTCCGGTAAATTAGAGGCTGGCCTGTTGGTTCCTGTTTTTGCTACCCACCCCTCTGGCACTGCTTTGGGATGTCCCTATGGTCAGAAATGAAGAGAAGCTGAGAACAGAGATGCAGTTCATACCAGCTAGGTGGTGCTGTGTTCTTTTCTGCCTAGTGTACTGCTCCTGTAGGTGGTACTTTAAACCCTATGGTCAAAAATGAAGACAAGCTGTGTGTGTAAATTAACTCAGAGAAAGGGATTTTGCGATGAGTAACAGAAAATGATTTCATGGTGTTCATTAGGGGGCACAGTTCACACCCCTCTGTTTTTATGATCCACACCTGATATTGCTTGTTACAAAACTGGAGCATAATGGGGGTGGGAGGGGGTAGGCTAGGTTTTCCTGCAGCTTTTGTTTGACAGTATCCCATCACATGAAAGTAGTTGCCAAACTTTAAAGCCTAGTACACATGGGCCAAATGTCGGGCGACATCAGCCGGTTCAAAAAAATGAAACAGCTGACATTCAACTAGTGTGTATGGCAGCCTGTCCGACAGGCATGCTGGAAAACCAGCACCTGATCGGCTTCTGATTCGGCGCTCTCGGCCAATGGCTGAGCGCTGACCGAAATGTTCTGGTGGGGAGCTGTCCACCTGTCAGAACACAATAGAACAGCAGGGGAGATCGCTGCACTAACATTGGATCAAATTGGAAAGTATATACTGCGCTGTGAACAATGTGAATAACAAAGCAGCCAACACTGCTATAGACTGATAGCAAAAAATTGATAAGGAAACAAAAAGTGTAGCGCTGAGTTAAAGTGAAACCATACACAATGTTTCTATATATGAACAGAAATGATGAAGTTCCAATGAAAACCTTAAGTGTACAATAAATATGTAAATTTCTTACAACTAATAAAGTGATAAGTCCATACAAAGAAAAAGTCCTGTGTGCAATAAAAATCAAAAAGTGTTCAATTTGTGATCAAACAACTTGGTGTACGAAGCCAGCCAGCCACTAGTGGGACTCTTCTGGACTGATAGCAAAAAGAAACACCACCACCGTGATAATGGGAGGAGGCTTACCAGATGGTATTGACCTGGCGGGGCATACGCCACCCAGGTCAAATAGGGCTTGTCGGTTGTAATAAACCAAATGGGAAGATTGGATCATGTGTCCTGTCCTTAAGCCAGCATTAGACCTTCACATTACCAGTCATAAACATCGGATATCATCCACAAGCTGTCAGAGGGGAGGTAGGTGCTTGGAATCAAATGTCATCAACCATGCAAATTAAAATCAGCATAGCGTGATACCGTTTCAAAAAGGAGAATTTATCCAAAATCAAAAGGCACACTCACATTTTAGTAGCGGATCATAAGCGAACATATAAACATGTAGAATGGCGATATCTTGCAGAGGGGTCCACCCAATGCGCGTCGATTAAATAATTGTCATCTGGGGTGTGGACCCCCCTCCACGGCACCGTTTAAATAGTAATGGTGACCCCAAGAAGGATATGGCACCGGAAGTGCTTCCGTCATCCACTTCTGGTCGCTCGTTCCGGAAGTGGCCACTATTTATGTTGCAATCCATAAACACCAACTCCTATTAGCTGTCTGGATTAACTCAAAACACTACAGACAACAATCAGTTATCTGATCGGCAGAATAAAGCCTTATTAAACCATTTTAAACGCCGGAAGTGAACCAAGCCTCGCTTTCACCGTATACCGGATGTAAACAATGCTGGCCTCATTAGTTTTGAATGAGACCAGCATTGTTTACATCCGGTATACGGTGAAAGCGAGGCTTGGTTCACTTCCGGCGGCCAGTGATGTTATTTGACCCGGCCTCGTTCTGAGAGCGAGGCTTGGTCACAGTAAACGCACATCTCTGCAGGTTTAAAATGGTTTAATAAGGCTTTATTCTGCCGATCAGATAACTGATTGTTGTCTGTAGTGTTTTGAGTTAATCCAGACAGCTAATAGGACTTGGTATTTATGGATTGCAACATAAATAGTGGCCACTTCCGGAACAAGCGACCGGAAGTGGATGACGGAAGCACTTCCGGTGCCATATCCTCCTTGGGGTCACCATTACTATTTAAACGGCGCCGTGGAGTGGGGTCCACACCCCAGATGACGATTATTTAATCGACGCGCATTGGGTGGACCCCTCTGCAAGATATCGCCATTCTACATGTTTATCTGTTCGCTTATGATGATCTACTAAAATGTGAGTGTGCCTTTTGATTTCGGATAAATTCTCCTTTTTGAAACGGTATCGCGCTATGCTGATTTTTATTTGCATGGTTGATGAGATTTGATTCCAAGCACCTACCTCCCCTCTGACAGCTTGTGGATGATATCCGATGTTTATGACTGGTGATGTGAAGGTCTAATGCTGGCTTAAGGACAGGACACATGATCCAATCTCCCCATTTTGGTTTATTACAACCGACAAGCCCTATTTGACCTGGGTGGCGTATGCCCCGCCAGGTCAATACCATCTGCTAAGCCTCATCCCATTATCACGGTGGTGGTGTTTCTTTTTGCTATCAGTCCAGAAGAGTCCCACTAGTGGCTGGCTGGCTTCGTACACCAAGTTGTTTGATCACAAATTGATCACTTTTTGATTTTTATTGCACACAGGACTTTTTCTTTGTATGGACTAATCACTTTATTAGTTGTAAGAAATTTACATATTTATTGTACACTTAAGGTTTTCATTGGAACTTCATCGTTTCTGTTCATATATAGAAACATTGTGTATGGTTTCACTTTAACTCAGCGCTTCACTAACATTGGATTGTTCATGTAGCGGGTCCGACCTGAGCTGTCAGTTTTTATAAGGAAAAAAAAAAATGTGTACTAGGTTTAAGTCTCTGAATATTCCACCTGTGTCCCCGAAAAAACTCCAAAGAAAAGGATTTTGCAGTAACTCGCATCCTGTTTTTTACCAGGTCTTTTTTTTTTTTTTTTTTTTTTTTTTCAAATTTTTTTCCCTCTGTTTAAATTTATTGGAAGTTGTATTTGATTTTAGCAAGGATAGGACTTCTAGCAGTAGCAAGACATCTTTATGGGGACATTTTGAGCCTTAGATCTCACAATGTTGGTTTTCTTCACCTTTTCCTTATTTGTGGTAACTAGTATTCATTTTTTTTTCATTCAGATGATAAAAACCTCCCCAGTGTACCTCCTCTACAGTTAAGTGTCCCAGCTGATTATCCTGAGCAGAGTCCACTATGGATGAACAACCCCCGACAATATGGTATGTTAATGACTCTTGCATTTCAACATTCTGTGTAACTCCATTCTAGGCCACCTCAAACCATGTGCATGTTGTACAATCTGCTTATTCCCTCTTAGCAGGACAATGCTTGAATAGAAGCATCTGGCTAATGGAAATGGGTTTGATAGGAGTATATTAATGCATACAATTTTTTAATACAAGCCAAATACCAACCCCAGCCAAAACTTTCTGTTGGCTAGAGTGGGGAAAGGTTTGCCAGGCTTTTGTTACTGGCTGTATCCATTTGTGATATTTTCTCTTTTTTTACACGGACATATAGTGTATCACTAGTGAAGAAGTGATGGTAAATGTCGCCAATGTGGGAATAAGTTGATGCTAAGAGTTTACACTGATGTCTAATTCCTTTTTAATAGATTTGTCCACACTTCCTTTCCTTTTGCAAGGGGACAGGAAGTGAGGAAAGATCTTTCCGATGGGGAAACGGACACCAATAAGGACATGACAGAGGATCTGACCCTTTCCTGCTCTACCCAAAATAAGCCAGTTTTGCCTGAAGTTGAGCATAACTTTTACTATCTAAACTGTATTGTGTGTGTGTTTGTGTGTGTGTGTGTTTGTGTGTGTGTGTGTGTGTGTGTGTTCCCTAAGAATGACCAGCCAGGGCTCAGGGGTTTCTATTGCTGATATCCATAGACTATTTTTTTATTTTTTTATTTTTTTTTGGTGGATGCTTTAAAGTATATGTAAATTACAAAATCTCATAAAGGCTTTACTTTTAGGCATTTTTCAGTATCTTTAAATCTGCAATTTGCACATGGTGGTCCTGTCCTGACATTTCATTTTAAGGGCTGACAATGGTCTGTCTTCCCATTGTGCTTCTATTTTTTGTATTTTCCATCTTAAACCTGTGAACCGGGGTGACAAGTGAACATTTCTCTACATATTATGTAGGGAAGGTCTGCTGATGTCACCTTCAGGAAATCTACCCTAAGAAATGTCAGGGAGCTAAACCAAAAATGGCTGCAGGAGATCTTTCTAGCCTTTTGTACAGTGTTAAGCTCTGTCATGTTACCATGCATTCCTCATAGTGGGGTTGGGGTTAAAGGACACTGTACAGATATAGTATGTCTATTCCATAGTCTTTTCAAGATGCAGGCTGTGCTTGATCAGAGGGTGTGTTCAAGAGGCAGGGGGTGTGGTGGCCTAACAGGCATGCTGTGTGGATCCTGACTTTAAAGTAGGGATCTCTTCAGAGCCTGGACTGGCTCAATGACATCAGCCGACAGCAAACTTTAGTGCGCGGTTGACTGAAAACAGTTCACAGGAGTTCAGAACAAAGTGCACTCCTGTGATCCGTAGGAGATGTAGGGCAAAAAAAGCTTTGGCCTTCTCCTTTAACTAGTTTATTATTTTACTTTGGATTCTTCAATCAACACTTTACTATGTTCACGGTTTGCAAAAACATTACCATGCTTTGTGTTGAAAACATAATTTTAACCACTTACTGGCCACAATATGTATATATAACTTGCAGTTTTCTAAGTGGTTTACCGGGGTTATGGCTGAAGTGATCAGCCATAACCAATGTTTTTTTTTTTTCTTTCATGAAAGCAGTCCAAGCGGTGATCCGAATAACAGTTTTATTTTTTTATTTTTTTTAAGTACTGTAGTTTATCGCATTTCCACGAGCATGCACAATTTTTTTTTTACAAAAAAAATTGCTTAATTTTTTTTTTTAAAAAAATCTGCCAAAAAAATTTTTTTTCCCTAGGGTGCTTAAGAAAAATAGGGTGTCTGCTAAAAAAAAAATATATTTATATAATGTTTGGGAGTTCCTAGCAAAAAATACCGATTTAAACTTGCAAACAAAGTGCCAGAAATGTCTTGGCCTTCAAGTGGTCAATGTTATAAATTGAACAAGTCGAAGAATAAAATTTGCACCTTTTTTATCCATGGTAACAAAAAAAGCTTTGAAACGTAACACTGGTTAAAGTAGGTAAACGCTTTTTACTTCGGACTTTCATCTTTTTAGAATGCATAGGGAAAAACAAAGAATTGCTGGAGAATATTGCCAAAGGGAGCCTTGTTTGTTTTCATGAAAAACTTTAGTACTGTAGGTAATGTGTTATTGCTAAACCAGTAAAGGCTGTAGATGAAATTGCTCTAGTACAGTGATGGCAAACCTTGGCATCCCATGATGCTCATCTACACTGCAGAGTGCATAAGCATCATGGGAAATGTAGTTCCAAAACATCTGGGGTACCAAGGTTTGCCATCACTGCTCTAGTACATAAAGAGTGTACTTGGTATATTGAAAATGCATACATCGCTGACCCATTCTTTTTTTCATGTTCTTTTTCAGAGGCCAATCCTTTCCTACAGTCTGTGTACCATTGCATGACATCTAAACTACTTCAGCTTCCTGACAAACACTCTCTCACAGCATTGTTGACCACATGGGCACAAAGCATTCGGCAAGCCTGTCTGTCGGCTGCATGAAAAGAACAAGATGTTCATATGCAACACATCTGGACCAGTCCATTAGGTCCATGGCGCCAGTAAATTGAAATGCTGAACAGGGGTTAAAACGCTGCAATATAAATGCTGTCTTGGGAATGATTAATTGAATGACAAACTGTACAAAACATTAGGAGCCACATTTTTATTAAAGTCTGAAATGTTTTTTTTACACATGACAACAAACAATGTTTATGAATTCTTATATATATTTGTTGCTGAGAAGAAGTTAAGTGATGGCCATTTCATCGATTTCCCAACTAAATGGTTATTAATGGCAATAGTATGTTCTTCCTTTTTTATATGTATAGTGTATGTATAATGTCCTAATATAACAAGGCCTTAAGCTGGATACACACTAACAGTTGTTGTTTTTTTTTTTTTTTTTTTTGCAAAAAAAAAAAAAAAAAAAAAACTGTCGGCTCCGGTTGGATAATACTGTACTAACCATGCAAGGTTAGTCCAGCCCCCCCCCCCCCCCAGAGAACACTATGATCAGCGCTGTCTGCCATTGTCTCAGACCGCTGATTGGGAGTCGGCCGGCTGCTGGTTTTCCAGCATGCATGTCCGACGAACACATGTCCCCCCCCCCCCCTTTTTTAAACTGCCAAATGTCTCCCGTGTTTCTGCCCGTGCGGGGCTTTAGAAACTGATGCCATGGGCGGTTATCATACGGTGTACAGCAGTGGTATGGGAACTTCAAATTGGGGTGAGCGCTGTTCAACCATTTACAGGAAGCCTTGTATTTTTATCAATGAATACAAGGCTTGCTATGCTGGGCTGAGAGGTGGAGATCGTGGCATCATCCTCCCGCCTCTCCACAGATGCAGATCTGTCCTTTGTAGATCCTGCGGAAGATGATGTACTGTAGATTAACCAATTTTATTTTTTATTTTTATTTTTTGCAGTTTTTTTGCAATAAATAAGATTCTCATTTCAGAGAGTCGTATACAAATGTTGCTTTTTTAACTATTTTATTTCTAGCAGTTTGGAAAAAAAAAAAACAAGCTTTGTACATTATTAATACACAGACATTTGGCAATTGTTTTTGTATATGCAAATTAAGTGGAATAAACAAGGCTTAAACTGAGTGTGGTCACAGAATATGCATATTTATTATACAATACTAATATGTGCACAAGCTTTACACCAGAGTGAATATAGAAATTCAAGGTACTTCATAGTAATGCCTTTTTATTCTGGGTCTGTATCTCATTGGCTCATCTAATGAAACTCCTTTTATATCTTAACAGAGGCGTTGGAAAGGGGACACTTAACGGCATATTTATAAAGCAGTAAATGTGAAACTGCAGGTGAATCCTGATGTTTGGGGTTATTAAAGGGAATGATAAGCCATCAGTGAATGTTTACACTCGCAGGGGTCTAAAACTGGCGGCCCTCCATCTGTTGCAAAACTACAAGTCCCATGAGTCATTGCAAGGCTGACATTTAAAAGCATGACTCCCACATGCAGAGGCTGGGTTTCGCAACAGCTGGAGGGCAACGCTGTTAATTATTATGATGAGCTACAGTAGAGTTCAGGTTATGAATAAACATACCTTTCTCAGCCAATCCGATTCGCTGCTATGAATGCTGGGGGAGGTATTTGGAAAGAGTCAGGTGATCAGGGTCTTCCCCGCCCAGTCTGCGCTGTATGTGAAACTGCTCCTGCAGGGTAGGCCTAACCATGTGCTCAAGGTTCTGTATGGGACAGCCTGCTAACTACCTGGAAGCATGAAGGAAGGGATGGAGACCTGAGATGACCAGGGATCCATGGAGAGCCTGGGAAAGCATCAAGACTGGAATCATCCATAAAGTTCCTGCAACTTCCATGAGTTAAGTTCAGTTACTATAGGAGACAGCCTATTCTACAAAGTACAGATGTGCTGGTTCAGCTTAAAGGCTCTTTTCCTGTACTGCTGTTTCTTATCTCGCCTGTTTTGTCTAAGAAGTCTGCCAATCTGCCTGTCTGCAGATCGTTACTATTTTTGACTAAGGGTGTCCTGTGCCCCGCATTTTTCCTGTTGTGAGAAACAAACTTCTCTTGGTTCAAGCATAAAAGTGACTGATGCTAAATTTCTATTTTGTTCATCACCCACCATGCCTAGTAACCTGAGGATTTATGTCAGCCCTCCCCACCTCCTGGGAGTCTCCACCAGGCTCCTGGAAAATTGGGGTAGGCGCTACACATACAAGAAGTTAATGTGTAACTCCTGGCACACAGGAACTCCTCTAACAGTTTTTAATTATGTACAGTATCTCACCAAAGTGAGTACACCCCTCACATTTTTGTAAATATTTTATTATATCTTTTCATGGGACAACACTGAAGAAATTACACTTTGCTACAATGTAAAGTAGTGAGTGTACAGCTTGTATAACTGTACATTTTCTGTCCCCCTCAAAATAACTCAACACCGCTACTAATGTCTAAACCACTGGCAACAAAAGTGAGCACACCCCTATGTAAAAACAAATGTCCAAATTGGGCCCAAAGTGTCAATATTTTGTGTGGCCACCATTATTTTCCAGCACTGCCTTAACCATCATGGGCATGCAGTTCACCAGAGCTTCACAGGTTGCCACTGAAGTCCTCTTCCACCACTCAATGATGACATCACAGAGCTGGTGGATATTGGAGACCTTGCGTTCCTCCACTTTCCATTTTGAGGATGCCCCACAGATGCGCAATAGGTCTGGAGACCTGCTTGGCCAGTCCATCACCTTTATCCTCAGCTTCTTTAGCAAGGCAGTGGTCATCTTGGCGTGTTCGGGGTCGTTACGTTGGCATACTGGCCTGCAGCCCAGTCTCCTAGGGGGGGGGGGGGGGGGAATCATGCTCTGCTTCACTATGTCACAGTACATGTTGGCATTCATGGTTCCCTCAATGAACTGTAGCTCCCCAATATCAGCAGCACTCATGCAGCTCCAGACCATGACTCCCACCACCATGCTTGACTGTAGGCAAGACACACTTGTCTTTGTACTCCTCACCAGGGTGTCGCCACACACGCGTGACACCATCTGAACCAAATAAGTTTATCTTGGTCTCATCAGACCATAGGACATGGTTCCAGTAATCCTGTCCTTAGTCTGCTTGTCTTCAGCAAACTGTGGGCATGCATGATCTTTAGAAGAGGCTTCCTTCTGGGATGAGCTATGCAGACCAATTTGATGTAGTGTATCATCTGAGCACTGACAGGCTTCTTTGGTCGACCATGGTGAGGCCTGTTCTGAGTGGTATCTGTCCTGTTAAACCGCTGTATGGTCTTGGCCACTGTGCTGCAGCTTAGTTTCAGGGACTTTGCAATCTTCTTCTAGCCTAGGCCAGGCATGTCCAAAGTCCAGCCCGCGTTCCGGTTTCGGGCGGCTCGCCTATTCATTTTGACATGTATATCTTTTGTGGCCCCCAACGAATCCCCGAGCACCGGGGGCCACAAAAGATAGAGATGCTGGCTGCCCTGAAGGGAGGCGGGACGAGTGCCATGCATATAGGAGAGGAGTATTTCCTGTTTACACGGCGTCCTGTGTAAAAGGAAGTCCCGTCCTGCGCTGCCATTGGACAACTGTTTTGTCAATCATAGGAGGCGGGACTTTCATTTAAAACAGGAATTTCTCCTGTATGTCTGTTGGCGTTCGTCCTGCCCCCTCCAAGGCTGCAGATGGAAATGAATCGGGCTGCACTGACGGCAATGGTGAGTCTGCATTTGTCAGTGTGGGGGGGGGGGGGGTTGCCTTCATGGCAATACGGTGGGGGCTGCAGATGGGCACTGACCCTTATTTTGCTTCAGTTCTTTATTTATAATTTAAGATTTTTTTTCTTTTTCCCCTGAAACTTCCTTTTTAAAGTTAAGGTGCTTGTTATAAGCCAATTAAATACAGTATATCCAAATAACCCAAGCTCATCTATTCACCGCACAAAGGCAAGATAATTCTTGTTGGGCCATGTATTAGTACAGACGAACAATCTTGGAGCGAGTTTTAATGGTTTAAAGAATGTCAGGCAAAATGGTTGGCCCTCAAGCATGTTCACTTCATCAAATCTGGCCCTCTTTGAAAAAAGTTTGCACACCCTTTTCTTAATCTTTATGTAGAGCAACAATTATTTTTTTTTTTTTCAGAGCCTCAGTTCTTTGCCATGTTGAACTTCCAGTGATCAGTATGAGAGCGTAAGGCTGAGTTCACACTGATACTACATGGAAGTCCTACTACTTTGCTCTGCAACATCGGTGCTACATCCATCCGACTTGAATGAACAGGATACTACTTTGACACTGGTACGCCAAACGCTTGGATATTGGGAGCTTATGTCGCATGACGTGTGAAAATCAATGTTTCCCAACGGGAGCAGTCTTAACTGTTCCAACTTTGAAAATGCTCCCTGCACTACTTTGATCCTACATCAGCCCATTGATTATCACTGAAGTCGGATCGCCGTCTTGACTGATCCAACTTTGGCATGCAACTTGTGCTCTGATGATCTTGAAAGGGAACTCCACTCCAAATTAAAAAAAAAAAAAACACGAAATGGGTTCTCCCTCCAAGATCATAACCCCCCCCCCAAAATGCATACCAGATCCCTATCTGAGTACACAGCCTGGCAGGTCAGGAAAGGGGATGAGGACAGGTGGGGATCAGGACAGGTAGGAATGAGTATGGGGTACATTGTACCCATTCACGTAAAAAATAAAACATCACTGTAAAAAACATGTGTAATTTATTAGGCAGCTCCAGCGTCTCTTCTGATCTGTTCTCCCCCTCTGGCTCGTCTGTGTCCTCTGCTGACATCTTCTGCCTCTGTTAGTTCTTCTCCCGACGTTGACTCGCTGCTCTCTCCCACTCTAATGCCAGGTGCGCGGTGTGCCACTACTTATGACACCACCACCCATCATGCCCCGGGTGGTGTTGTCATAGGGGCCGATCCTCTGAAAGAAGTTACACTGTGACCCCACCACATGCTTATATAAGTAGCAGCACACTGCACAGCCGGCATTAGAGCAGGAGAGAGCGTTGAGTCAACATCGGGAAAAAGAGAGAGAAGATAGTGGAAAAGACCCAGCAGAGGCAGAAGACAATGGACAAAAGGAGAAGAAGAAAAACCGGAGAGAGGGCTAGAAGACAGCAGCAGAGAGGGGAGAAGTTGAGACGTCAGAGCTGCCTTAATAAATTACTTCAACACCCTGTGTGCTGTGTTTTATTTTTGACACTTTTTTTTTTCCATGTGAATGGGTACCCCATACTCATTCATATAGGGTGGAGGGCCAGGATCTGGGGGCTTCCAGATTCCGATAAGCCCACAGACCCCGACAACAAATGGCCAGTGTTGTCGGGAAGAGGTCCTTGTCCTCAACAAGGGCCCCCCCCCCCGAACACCCACCCCCACCATGTTGAGCCTGGTACAGTCCAGGGGTGTGTGTGTCCCACCCACTTTCCTGACCTGCCAGGATGTGTGCTTTGATAATGCTCTGCTATGGATTTTTTTTTTTGGGGGGGTACTCCCACACAGTTTTTTTTTTTCAGCGTGGGGGGGGGGGGTTCCCCTTAAAATCCATACCAGACCGAAGGACCTGGTATGCACTTGGAGCATACCAGGTCCACACGACATGAGCTCCCAATGGCAGAGCGTTTGTCGTACCAGTGTGAACCCAGCCTAAGAGTGATAACACCAAATTTAACACACCTAAGACCTTATGACTTGTTAGTGTTACGTGGCACCGGGGAGGAGAAATGGCTGATTGGGCCCAATTGGGACATTTTCACTTAGGGGTGTTTTGTTGCCAGTGGTTTAGACATTAATGGCTGTGTGTTGAGTTATTTTGAGGGGACAGAAAATTTACACTTATATAAGCTGTACACTCACTACTTTACATTGTAGCAAAGTGTAATTTCTTCAGTGTTGACTATGTCATCTGCATGGCTGTGGAAAAAAACCTCCTTAGAAAGGGCAAAGGAGGAACAAAATATTTTTATGCTCCTAGGACACTGTCCGAACAAAAGGCATGATGGTAGTTATTTTTTATGTTTTCAGGGGCCAATCCTGTAGGCAGCAGTATATTTAACCCCTTTGTGTTTGCACTGGGATCATGCTCCCAATAGAGACTGGGCTGTTGGTGACAAGCCTCTGATTGGTTACTATAGTGATCACTCACTTCATAGTCCTTGCTTGTGTTCTCTCTCCTCTGTGAAGAGGAGAAATAACACTTTCCTTCTAGTGAGAAGGGAAAAAAAAAAAAAATACACATTGTATCTATTGTTCCTCTAAAGCAGCCGTCATTAAATAGTGGCAGCCCACAGTCAAAACACCGCTCCTTTTTGAACCGTTAGGGTTGATGTCACATGCATACCCCGCCCTCCTGCTGCTCACAGCTTTTGCCTCTCACTCCTTGCAAGCTATGCTACCCAACAGCTTCCGCCTCCTGCAGTTTGCCAATGGTGCCAACTCCTGCCCTCAAGATATGTGGGGCACATTTTTTGTTAAGGGGGCACTGTGATGGGGACACCTGATGTAAAGGAGCACATTTTGTTGTGCCCATAACATAAAATGTGCCCCTTATTTTATGTTATGGGCACAATTGTTGTTAAGGAGGCACACAGATGGGAGGCACTCTGATGTAAGAGGGCAGTCTGACAAATGCCTGATGTAAGGTGGTACTGTGATGGCACACTGATGGGCACAACTACAATCTTTCTGAGTCATAGCACAGATTTGAGAGCCCAAAGAAAATTTTAGGGACCGGACCGCCTTAACATTTACATCAATACCCCTGCTCTAAAGAGAAGTCTGTACAAAAAATAAAAAATATATATTGCATGTTGAAAAAGAAGAGAAACAAAAATAAAACGGATAACTAGTTCAATGCTTTACCTAGGTTAATGACTGGAGGTGGCAGTGTGGGTGCAAGTAGTTGCCCTACTACGGCCACAAAATAAAAAAAAAATATATAAAAAAAAAAAAATTACACACACAGTATCGCCACAATATCCATTAACCTTTTTTATCAAATGAAAGCTCAATCTATCCTGAAAAAAAATAAAAATACAAAAATTAAATAAAAAAAGGTATAATCCACGTTGATACACCAAGTAGTTGTGATATGTACAGTTATACTAACACATATCAAAGTTGCAAAATTAAGCTTTGGCATGATGGTTAGTTTTGACCCTGCTCATGAAAGGGGTTAAGGTTATAACTAGGGGTGCACCGAAAGTAAATTTTGCTGCCGAAAATGAAGGATGCACTAGGCTAAAAACCGATACCGAAAAGAAACAGTTTTAAAAAAAATATTTCAATTTTTATATACAATTGTATTATATTCAACTTTTTAATTATTATCATCAATTTAAATTATTATGAATTTATTGTTGGCCATTCCACCTTTGGTGCAAGAAAAGCTCAACAAAATTCAGTCCGCAGTCTCCAACCATCTCTTGTATCATGTCCCCAGTCTCCAACCATCTGATACAGGAGATGGTCAGAGACTGCAGACATGATACAAGAGATCAATGCAGCCTCACCAGTGACCGTCAGATGCAGCCTGCCCCATGCCCGGATCAGAGCGTCCAATCTCCGTGTGTCCTGGAGCTGTGAATTGAATTGCCCGGGCCGCAGTAACAATGTCCCACCTCCTGTGATCACGTCCCGCCATTGGATCAGTGTGTCGTCTGTCACAAGAGGTGGGACATTGTTACTGTGGCCCATGCAATTCAGCTCAGTGACACACGGAGATCGCCGCTCTGTGGGAGGGGAGGACTGTGGCGAGCTAGGAAGACACCCCTGCAATGGGTGGCACCAGGTGTCGGGGCCCCGCCCCATTTTCGGCAATGTGCTGAAAACACAATTTCCTGTCGCATCATGGCAGCATACACTCTGGGTTGTGACTCCGCCTCTACAACCTGATAGGACCACATAACTATAAGATGACGATACGGCCCCTGCCCCCGTATTCTCTAATTTTTCCTCACCTGTTGGGACCGCACGGATCATCACCCTCTTACCGCTTCGCCCCAGTTAGGTTCTAGCCTCTCCTGGTTTGGAAGTCCTTGCCAGTACAGCCTCTAAACGAAGCTAAATGGAAGGAACCCCACTCTGGTGATTTCAGGGGTATTGCTGCTCTCTCCTGCCTGCTACAACAAGCCTTAAACAGGTTTTGAAAAAGCACTGCCACCATTGCCTTGGGAAGTAAGCCTTAAATAGGTTTAAAAGGTATGTGGTTACACTCTAAAACGTATAAGCCTTAAATAGGCTTTGTTACCTTGCAGTGGTCTCCCTCTATCGTTTGTCCCCTGTTGTTTTTCACTGTGGTATTCTTTTTGTTATTTTGGGGTTCCTCTGGGCCCTGTAGTCCCTCTGAATGCTGCACAGGTGCGCCGAGCGTCCTGGCGCCTCCACGCATGCGCAGTGCAAGCGTGTGGGCGCCCTGTGTATTCCTTTCCAGGTTCCAAGATGGTGTCGGCGGCCGTACGGCGCTACTGCGCATGCACGAGCGGCACGGCGCTCCCGGCGCCAAATTTGAAAAGGGAAAATTCCCTCTTTGATTCCCTGGCTCTATTCCTGCATGAAGCTGCCTCCAGAATATCCCAGAATCATCCCAGCACACATCCACAATAGGTAAGTGACCTTTTGCGCTCTCTTCCTCCTTCCCTGTGTATTCTGCGTGTTGCTCTCCTTTCTCCCTTCCTTTCTCTCTGCCTTTCTTCTTACAATGCCTATTTTTTTTTATTGTTGCTAGGCTGCCTATTCTATCCCTATGGAGACCACTGCCCCAGCAGATCACCATCAACGTGATAGGTAAGAGGGAAGGATTGGGTAAGTAGAGAAGATCGAAAAAGAGAGCAGAATCCACCAACGCTACCTAAACGGTTAGCCCCGTCAGGTCCTCAAGGTCATCCAAATCTGGACGCAGGGAGACCTCTCGTGGAAGAAGCCGTTCGGGACACAGAAGGAGCCACTCAAGCCGCAGCAGGAGAAGGAGCCGCTCAGGCCATAGAAGTCGCTCCAGGTCCTGCTCCCATAGCCACTCCCACCGCAGAAGGTCACCGCGCAGACGCCACTCGCCAGCACCCCCTTCCCGACCTGCTGCCAACGCCTGCTGGATATGCGGGGCTATCGCCCTCCCGGACAAGCTTGCCTGTCGCAGGTGCTTCGAGGAGGCCACCAGGGAGAAAGATCAGGAGCCGAGGGAGCTTGCGGCTGCAGCCCCGCAGACCACCCCAGACACAGAAATGTCCATTAGAGGCACCTCTCCCGCTCCCCCCAGCACATCTAGAGAGCTGGACTCCCAGTCTGAGGAAGAGGAGCTGGAGGCCGCCGCTGGCTTCGACTTCTCCCTTATTGAGCCCTTTGTGAAGTCCGTCAAAGAGGCGATCAACTGGGAGGAACCCCAGGAGGCCCCCCAGAAGCAGAAGTATTTCCCCAATCTTAAGAGGGATCCAGAGGCCTTCCCCTTCATCGAGGAACTGGATGACCTGATTAAGGAGGAGTGGCAGAAGCCAGATAGGAAATTGAGCCTGAATAATAGGCTTACTAAGCTCTACCCGCTCAAAGAACCTAAGGCTAAGCCCCTGGTTACCCCGCCAGTAGTGGACGCATCCCTTATGCGCCTGGCCAGGCACGTGACGCTCCCTATCGAGGACGCGGTAACCTTCAGGGACGTCCTAGATAGAAAAATAGACACAGACCTCAAGAGGGCCTACCTAGCAGCGGGAGGCGCTTGTAGGCCAGCCGTGGCACTGGCCGCCGTAGGCAAGGCCATCTCCAGCTGGTCAGCTTCCACGGAGAAGCTTGTCACGGAGGGCACAGACCAGGACAAAATAGTTAGGGCCCTGCAAGAGCTCAGTCTCGCAGGGGATTTCGTGGCAGAGGCCTCAGTTGATGCCATAATGTCCACATCTAGGGCCATGCTGGCCTCGGTAATGGCCAGACGTGCTCTCTGGCTGAAACCCTGGGCAGCAGACCCGGCCTCCAAATCAAACTGGTGCCGCATTCCCTTCGATGGCGAGAACCTCTTTGGGGCAAAATTGGATTCAGTGATCTCGAAGGTGACCGGTGGGAAATCTGGGCTTATTCCCTCAAATAGGAAACCGAGGCAGCCGAGGCCCCCTCCTTTTAGGCGCAACCTGCCGGACAAGTATAGGGATGCTAAGGCCTACAGACCAGGCAGGGAATACCGGAGAAACTGGAGGAACCCCCAGGCGACCTTCTCCAAATACTAAAAATCTAAGATTTCTGTGTCTACCGACCAGAAGTCTTTTTGAAGGTGCGTCCGTCCAGCCAGCAGTAGTGGGGGCCAGGCTCTCAAAGTTTCAGCTGGCTTGGGCGGATATCATCAAGGACCCTTGGACGTTAGCTACCATCCGCTTCGGGCACAGGTGGTCATTCCGGGGACGCCCCCCGGGGGATCACTTCTGTCCAACCAGGCTCCTATCCTCGCGGGGAAAAAAGGGCGTTGCTAATGGACTACCTCCAGGAGTTGCTCCTAAAGGAGGCGATAGTGGAGGTGCCCCATCTCAAAGAGGTCGGGGGTTTTACTCCCCACTATTCCTGGTCAGGAAGAAGTCAGGGGATCTGCGCCCTGTACTAGACCTAAAAAGGCTCAACCTCTCCATCTGGGTGGAGTCTTTCAAAATGGAAAGCCTGCAATCCATCCTTCAGGCCATAAACCGAGAGGATTGGATGCTGTCCGTGGACCTCCAGGACGCATACCTACACGTCCCAATCCATACCTTATTCCGAAGATTCCTCCGGTTCTCAATAAACCAGCGGCACTTTCAATTCCGGTGCCTCCTGTTCGGGATCTCTACGGCTCCCAGAACCTTCACAAAAGTCCTCCTCCCGGTAGTAGCGGCCCTGAGAGAGAGGGGTCTGAGGGTTCATTATTACCTGGACGACATTCTCCTCCTCTCAAACAGCCAGGAATCCCTTACCCAGCACCGGGAAATCCTAATTTCCACTCTTCAGGAACTAGGATGGCTCTTATACTGGGGGAAGAGCAACCCCCAGCCCTCTCAGGGGATGGTCTTCCTGGGGGCTGTATTAGACACTCGGTCAAACACGATAGAGTTGCCTCCAGAGAAGGTCCCCCCTCTGACCCAGAAAGTCAGGAGAGCTATCCTAGCTGCATCCCTACCAGCCAGAGGGTGCCTCAGCCTCCTAGGCTCCCTCTCGGCTACCATTCCGATGATACAATGGGCGCAATGGAACTCGAGGCCTCTACAAATCTCGTTCCTGCGCCAATGGAATGGCTCGTCCATGTCTCAGCCCATCCACATCTCACAGGAGGTAAAGCAGTCCTTGGGATGGTGGACCCAGCCGAGCAACTTGGACAAGTGCAGGCACATTGTGCCCCCCTCAGGAGGTGGTTATCACGGATGCCAGCCTGGAGGGATGGGGAGCCCACTACTTACACCATGCAGTCCAGGGCCGCTGGCCATTCGAGGTTCGGGATACCGTTTCCAATATACTGGAAATGAGGGCGGCCTTCCAGGCCCTCCTGGCCTTCGGCCCTCTCCTGAGGGGCAAACAGGTCCTCTTGAGGTTGGACAACAAAGTCGCTGTCGCCTATATCAACCGCCAGGGAGGCACCAAGAGCTGTTCCATGATGCGGGAGGTTCTCCCCGTTATGGAGTGGGGATCACAATGGAAACTCCTGGACCTCAGAGCGGCCTACATCCCAGGTACCGAGAATCTCCTGGCCGATTCCCTCAGCAGGAGATTTCTCTCAAACAACGAATGGTCCCTGAGTCCGCAGGCCTTCGCCCTGATTTCCAAAACCTGGGGTCCTCCGGACATAGACCTGGCAGCGACTCCGGAGAACGCGAAATGCCAGAGATTCCTGTCACGAGTCCCCTTCCCCTCAGCAGAAGGGACAGACTGTCTCCAGCACCCCTGGGACTTTCACCTCGGGTACATCTTCCCCCCGACCCCCTTGATAGCGAGGTTTCTGCTGAGACTCAAAAGGTCATCAGCTCTGGTAGTGGCCGTGATTTACCACCCTCCTACAGCTAAGCACAGCAGACCCGCTTCCCCTCCCAGTCAGCCGACCTGCTTTCCCAAGGCCAACTGCTCCACCCGAGTCCGGAGAAGCTGCACCTGATGGCTTGGAGGCTGAGAGGTCTAGATATCTAGAGCAGGGCTGCTCCGCGAGGGTGGTGGATACACTACTCCAGGCCAGGAAGCCTACCACAAAACACCACCTACCGGCGGGTCTGGGATAGGTTCGCTTCCTTCGCTCAACAGCAGGGGTGGAACCTATCCTCCATAATCAACCCCACAGATCCTAAAGTTCATGCAGGCAGGTCTGGACAAAGGCCTCGGCTCCAGCACCGTCAAGGTGCAGGTGTCAGCCCTGTCCGGGACTAGGTGGGCTCTCGACCCTCTTATCATCCAATTCCAGAGGGCCTGGCTCAAGCCCCCCAGAAAACCCTCGTTCCTGGCCTGGGACCTGTCGGTCATTCTGGAGGCCCTATCTAAGGAACCCTTCTTTCCGCTAGAAAGCATCTCCCTCTGGGACCTGACGCTGAAGGTGACGTTCCTGATTGCCATAACCTCGGCAAAAAGGGTCTCAGAAATGCAAGCCCTACTGGCCAGGGATCCATATCTGGTCGTTTATCCGGACAGGGTAGTCCTAAAACCCTCAGACCGCTTCATCCCCCAAAGTATAATCCTCATTCTACTTTAACCAGGAAATCGATCTGCCAGAGCTCACTACAGACCAGGGCGACCCGCACCCCCTGGATGTCAGGGGCAACATCCTCAAATACCTTTCGGTCTCAGAGCCCATTAGGAAGTCAGAAAACCTCCTAATCATCCCTCACGGTTTCAGGAGAGGTCAGTCAGCATCAGCCCGCACCATCGCCTCATGGCTGGTGAAGACCATTAAGAAGGCCTACCCGCTAAGCACCACGCAGATTCCGGACGGGCTGAAAGCACATTCCACCAGGGAAGTGGCGACCTCATGGGCAGCCTATTGTAGGGTCTCAGCGGAAACCATCTGCAGGGCGGCCACCTGGTCCTCCAGGAATACCTTTATTTCCCACTATAAAGTAGATTCTGCCCGCCTGTCTACTGTAAATTTTGGAAAGTCCGTTATCCAGGCCCACTCTGCCATTCCTTGTGAATAAAAACTGCTATTGATGCATTACCCACCCTGTCTGAGAGTTACTCCCCAGAGTGTATGCTGCCATGATGCGACAGGAAAACGGAAAATTGTATACTTACCTTTCCATAATTTTCCTTTCCTGTCGCATCGTCATGGCAGCATACAATGTCCCACCCATTCTTAAAAGGTGATTCATATATACAGAGAATACGGGGGCAGGGGCCGTATCGTCATCTTATAGTTATGTGGTCCTATTTTCGGCAGTTTATTCTCAGCCGCCGAAATTTTGGTGCATCCCTAGTTAGAACTATCTTTGCACTTCAATGGGATGACAATAAACAGGTAAACTTTAATTTCAGGTCCACAAGCAGGGCATTTTTTTTATGCTTCTCCCAGTAGGGGGTTGATGTGGCTCAAAGTATTAAATAAAAACACACATTACTTGTCAAGATAACATATTACAAACAAGGGAACAAAACACTGTACAGAATACAATTTAATTCAGACACTCTAGAGACAACTTGAACATTATATATTAAAATGTACACAGTATCCACAGCCTAAAAAAAAAAAAGTCCATCAGTCCTGATGTGGTTTCCACTTATCTGTAAACACAGTCATTGCCGCAGCATAGAGAAGGTAGCCAAACAGAAGCATGAGTGTTGCAGCTACTGGTCCCACAGATATCATGCCAAATAAAAAATAAAAGAGGAACAGATAGAACAGAAGACGGTAGCTGGCAAGAAATCGAAGACGTATGCGGGGCTCCATCTGATGAAAAGCACCACGTGCTGACACAGGGCTCATTCTCCATGCAGGGGAGTTGTTGGTTAAATGATAACAAAAAAACTTTCCCAGGAAGTCCTCTCTTTTACACATAGCATCCATGGAGTCTGCAAACTGGAAGGAATACCAATGGTTAAACTGTATGCTAGTGATTCAAACAAAAAAAAAAAAAACATACATAAAATAACTAATCGGTTACAAGTTAGGGTTATGTTTTGCTCAATAATAATAGTAGTAGCACAATATACAGTATAAAAAAAAAACAACGTAAATGCCCCATTAAAAAATGCTTACGTTATAAAAATCAGAAATGAACTGAAAAATCCATTAACTTTTGAAGGCGGTTTCAACTCTAGTTTTGTCAAGAGCCTCCAAAACCACTAGGACACTAAAGCCTAGTATACACGATTAGAAAATTGAGTGAGACATACTGCTTTCAAATCGATCGTCCGATAATCACAGCTTTCGAGTGCCAATCATCCGGAATTATACGAAGGGACAAACAGGAAAATTTTTCTCGTATGATACCAGATTGTATGATTTTCGGTTAATCATTACAGTTTTCCTCAGAAAATACAACTACAATACATCACTGAAACATCAACTAATGTTAAGAAATGTAATTGGACTTGGGTGTCCGTTGCCTGTAATCCCCTGTACAGAATTCAGCCCTGGGGGCACAGCATTAGAAGCCAATGAAATGTGCTGAATGCAAATGTGAACATGCAGAGAGGATAGGAGAGAGGTGTAAACAAATGGTGTTCTAAAATTACTTCTGCTCCTCCACCATCCAATCGTAGAGTCAGGGTAGAAATGAATTCAAATCCTTTTACAAATACTGTAGCCACTGACTTTTAATATTAGGACACTTACCTGTCCAGGAATTCCGCGAAGTCGGCACCCCAGACGGTATTTAAAATCGGCTCTCAGGTGAGGCCGCAGCCAATCCTTGTTAGGGAGACTGGCAGTGAAGCCTTGTGGCATCACAGCCCGTTCCCTACTGCGCATGCGTGAAGCGCGTTGCACTTTCTGAATGGCCCAGCGGCAGTGGAAAAAGGGGGGGGGGGGGGGCGAACTTCCGGAGGACCTCGCCATGGCAAAGTCTCCCGGAAGTGGGGATGGGTACCCACTCCCCCCAAAAGGTGCTAAATGTGTCAGCGGACGTGGGAAGCAAACACCCTTTTGGGTGGCGCTGCGCTTTAAACGTATTTCTAAAGGTCAGCTTTAATTACAAAATATATAAACCATTATGCATTAAGTAGGACTTAAGGTGGTTCTAAAGTGTTTAATGTTTTTTTACCTTTCTTCAGCCAAAGATAACTTTATCTTCATAATCCCAACTCTTACTGGTCATATCATCATGTCATAATCTATTTATGCCTATGGACATTCTGATGGCAAGCATTATCACTTGATATATTGATAACCAGGACAGTGAGATCTTCAACTTTGTAGAAAGATTTCCATTATAGCTTATGAGACATTTAAAGATGGGGCTTGTGGTTTGGGATGGGGGGGGGGGGGATAAAGAGACTGCCCTGTATACACTTGTGTATAAGTTGGCTACAGAATGCTCACATTAGCTGTTTATTTAACAGCTTTTAGCTTCCTAAAAGGTCCTTGGTTCATATCTACCAGGTATCTATGGATGTTGTCCCTGAATTTGCATGGGATGTCTCAGTTAATCTGACAGCTAAATGTATAGAAAATGTGTGTATTTGTATGTATGGCATGGTGAGATTTAACTGCAAGTTCTTTCAGCACCAGGTATAGATATGAATAGTTTTATGTATTTTGTAGAAAAAAAAAAAACGGAATATTTGGTTGTCTCTTTCCAAAAATCGAATTTCTCCAAAAGGTAATGTTGTGCTGTCAGATAAAACAAACATTTAAAATGTGAATAAGGACAAATCAAAGATCACACGCTCTTGTCAATGTTAAGCACCTTACCCTGGTATTTAAGGCCTGGGATAGCTGGTACAGTAGGCGCACTAGAGTAGCATTCTCATAGCTGCGGATTGGTTGAAGTTCAGGGTCTCCCTGGTACTGTATGTCAAACCTGCGCAATCCATTTATTATCTGAAATTGTAATAAAAATTGATGTTAATAAAACTAAATGCTGGCAAAACTGGAAAAAAATAAAACCCAAAAAGAAAAAATACAACCATTTGCTGGGTAAAACACACAACAAAAAAACTTTCTAGCAGAAACTAAATAAAATGTTGCAAACAGATATTCATTAGAGCTTCAAATTATTTATATTTTAACTTGTGCATCCATTATTCGTGTATGCAAAAGTAATTAGTCATTCATTTTACATTTCTTGGGAACTCCATGAGTAAGACTCCCCCTGCCATGCCTCCAAGCCCTGTGCCAGTCTTTCTTGGGATCTCACCCCTCCAGCTATAACAGAGGTGTGCTCACTTTTCCTGCTGCATGCATTCTAACACAAGACTTTCTAACAAAACAGCTTTTGGGAGTACCTTGATTACTTGTGTCAAATTTGGATGGTTTAAGATACTATACTATGGGAACCTGTTTTTTTTTGTTATTTTTATGCTGGCTATGAACTCTAACCTTGTGAATGGAAAGAGAACAGCAGTGGAGGTGAAGCCTTTAAGTGGACTGCACCTGTTTGGAAGATCTTTGGAATGAATACAAGCTGTGATTGCCTAATCTTGTAGTGCGATAGGCGCGCATTGGTGAGTGTTCCTGTATTAGTGGTGGTGGTCACATTGGATGAAAAGATTTTTCTACACTTGGAAGAATAATACTGGTGATGAGAATTGTAGTCATTACACCTTTGTATTGCTTCATTTGAACTTATTTTGTTTGAAATACATTTTTGTTAAAAATATTTTAATGCATCGCTTAGAGGACTTCATTTGCTCACAATATTTATTAAATGATTTACTGTGCATGTATTTTCACGCTGATGAATATTTTATATTATTGAATCAGTAAATGTAATAGTTTTGTTATATCACTTAGGGGGTTTCGATTTATTTATAGCTGCTGGTTTGTTTCAGTCTTGCAATATAATTTTCTCACAATTTTTTATTCTATCCATCAACACGGAAGGGTTTATACATTCTCTGTGATTTTGTTCATCTCTGTGGTATAGGTATGCTGAAGAATAGATGCGCTAAATGAGTACTAATTAAAAAGTATGAGTTTTCAGTATTTACCCTAAAGCATGTTTATCCGTTTGCAGACCGCGTACTGTAGCTTTACTGCTACAGTACGGGCCGGCTATGCAGAATCGTGTATATATACGCCACTCCAGGTAAGGGCCACATGCTTAGACACAGCAGAAGCCGATCAGCGGGTTGCTGGCCAATGGATGTCCATAGGCACCCGCTGATCGGCGAGCAGAAAGACAGAACAGAGCTCTGCCTATGTAAACAAGGCAGAGATCTGTCCTGTCAGCAGGGGTGTGCTGGATTTTGTTTCCCTGAAAAGTAGAGAGTAAAACCTCTTCCCAGCCAGTGTCATTCCTACAGTGACAGTGCATATTTTGTACAGGGTCAGTTGTCAGATTGTCCGCCGCAATACCGCTATAAGTCACTGATCACCGCCATTACTAGTATTAAAAAAAAAAAAAAATCCAGTTTATATACTCACCATTTTGTATACACTTTTGCACAAAACAATCAATATATGCTTATTGGGATTTTTTTTACCAAAAATATGTAGAAAAATACATATTGGTCTAAAGTTATGAAGAAATTTGATTTTTTTTTTTTTTTTTTTTTTTTTTTTTTAATTGTCAGTCTTTTTTGTTTATAAACGCAAACAATTAAAAACCCAGTGGTGATCAAATACCACCAAAATAAAGCTCTATATCTGGGGGGAAAAAAAAGACAAATTTAATTTATGTACAGCGTTGCACAATTGTCATTCAAAGTAATGCAGTGCCGTATAGCAAAAAATGGCCTGATCAGGAAGGGGGGTAAGTCTTCTGGCAGTCAAATAGTAGCTCTTTTACATTTTAGCTATAGTATTTATTATCATATGCAAAACATTGTGTATTATTGCCACTAGATGGCACTCCTGGAAATGACCTGGTACAACTAGCAACTGTCCAAATAAGTTATAAACCACACAGGGAGTTCATTATTTTTGATAAATTGTCTGACTTGTGTAAGGAGCAGTAAAACAGTGTGTCTGCCCACAAATAATTTCCTTACAGATTGTACAAAGACATAATTACCCTCCTGATAAGATCTATATCAAGCTGATCTTTCACTTGTTTATTTAATTTGCTCTAAAGTTTCTTCCTTGGACAGAAATGGGAAATTGGGAGCAAAGGGAAAAAAGGAATAGCAGTAGGTAAGGTGTACAGCACTAGGTAATTGTTACCTCCACTACACAACTGACGCTATAGGCATCTTCCTTAAATTCTTTGTCTACACTTTACATAAAAAGTAAACTCCTTCCATGTGTAGTAGAAATAGTTTGGACAAATAGTTAAAGAAAAATCTCTCAGGTACAACTAAACCCTAAAGAACAGTGCACAAATAACTACTCTGTAATGAGAAATGTGCATCATTGTGTTTAAGCAATTTTATTTGTGAAGGAGAAAAAGATGCCATGCATAGCATTCTAGCTTGGATGATTGCACATCAGTGCGCAGTGCAATAGGCTGGTTTCACACATGTGCCATCCCAGCCAACCAGCAGTCCACACATCCCAGGGTGATATTTCTGCTCCTGAAGTGAGAACACTTCCTCCATGCAACCAAACATTTTGTAAGATGGGGAATTTACATACGGAAGGTAGTGAAGTCAGGCTTACCTGCTTCCTGCCCAAGTCGGTCAGGAGCACACCATTGTCAGTCTGTACACAGTCTGGGAGATGGTTTCTCCCATTTTCATCTTTTACATTTCCCAATTTTACTGTGAACTGGCTGAGCTGAGTTGAATTCATCTAAAAATGAAAAGAAACCATAATTTGGCGGAGAAGTGCACATTTAAAATCCTGTATTTGGGTAGAACCTTTAATCGGTCTGAAGTTTATACAATTTTTGTAAATTGTCAGATAATGCATTATTAGAAAGTAAAAACATTTTATAGAAAAAAAACTTGAACCACATTGTAAAAGTTTTACCTGAACTATCCCCGAACGGATTTGCACAAATAAAACTAATTTATACTGGTGAGATTAAGTGGGAGGGTCTGCCCAATACAGTCACATTATCAGTCCGTGTTATTCAAACAGAATACAAGAGCTGGGAAATGCAGTGTTCTAGTAAAATGACTAGGAAATAAAACTTTGGGGGCAGTCTGTACACAACATTTGAATATGCTGGTAGTTTTAGCAACTCACAGCTAGCTACTGGAAACAAAAAGCAGCGCTTCTACCTCCTTAATTAAATATCCACGGCCGAATGGATTACGGTCCGCTGACGAAAGGAAGATCGCCGGCATCACGGTCAAGTAGAGTAACACATCAGCTTTATTAAGGCATCGGTTAGCTTAGAAGCTGTTATGGCGGAAGAGTGTAGACCGTTTGTGCTGTATACATGATGTCTTAATAAGTGCAGCAAATCAGCTTTGGCTGGTATGCTGGAGATCTTCCTTTCTTCATTAGCTGACTACAGACTACAAAGGTTATTTCAAACATTGAATTACAAAATTGCCTCAAAAATCTGAGAATTATGCTTGTAGAGCAATAAAGTGTATTATTACACTGACCTATGTACTTCTGGATACTGTGCATTATCTGAATTTAAATAGACACTACAATAGAAATGTATAGGGTGGACCACTTGGTTATACAGCTTAAACATTTTTTACCTTAATGTATTCTTTGCATTAAGGTAAACAAAAATATCCCAGTAGCAGTATCGCCATCGCACAATTCCATTGCACAGAGCAGGTAAGTATAACATGTTTTAAAAAAAAAAAAAAATTAAGACTTTAAATCACTTTAAACAAAGCCCAGGGTTCGATATCCTGCTAAAAGTAGCCCTGCAGCTCTCAGTCACCCATGTTCTGCCTGGTTGGCCGAAGAACTAGCCCCTAGGCTAGCAACTAGAATTCTTTTAAGCCTCCTACTCAATAGAAGATGTCCCCCCCCCAGTTAGTTTTTGGATGAAGTTGGTCAAGTATTTGATCTTGTATTAAAGATTCTCTCTCTCATACACACACATATTGTAATCCCCAACAATTAGACACACGTAGGAGTTAGTGACACACATGGGTTTTACAGCATTTTGTGCAAATAACTTACCCTAAAAATAAGACAGAGAAATTCTAGGGCTTTTTCCAAATGTTCATCAGTCTTCTTAATGCTGTCATAACCAACCTCCTCAATGTCATTGCCTGGGTATGTGTTGTTCAGATCTGTAGGAGTCATTCCAAACCAAGAAAAGAAGGACTGGTTGCCTAAAGCATCTGTGGAATGATCAGAGAGGGACCTGGCAGTCTGTTTGGCCTGTATGATCATCTGGGCAAGCCGTAAAACCTGTACAATATAATAAAAGACAAGTAAACCTACCTGATAAAGTTTCTACAAAAAAAAATACATAAGAGTGAATTTGTTGCAACACTGGGATTAAAAGGCGTTTGGGTAAATTGACAATTTATAAATAGTTTCAAGAAATTATCAGAAACTTATATTAAAAAGTTAAGCGGGACAGGAGGGAGTACGGGATCCAATAAGTACCAGTAGTCTTGTCACAAGATTTTGTTGGGCACCTTCTCTCCCTCTCAGTTAAAAAAAAAAAAAAAATCTCAATCTATTTAAAGCTTTTGGCAGGACGGTAAAATGAAAGTTAACACGAAACAGCAAACTAGCAACAGCATGGCTTTATACTCTATTTCCACTCAGCATGTTGCCTAAACTCTACAGGAATCTGTAACCAGAACGAATCACTTTACATACGGTGTCCAGCCTTCTGTAGCACATGCTCTGGGATCATAATACTCTTGTGAGTAACTTTTTTTTTGTAATAAAAAGAAGTTGCTACACCATGACAATGCGCTTAGGTGTTTTGTGCTTGATGGCTGTTTGTGAAAAATATTACTTGCCTCCTCACATCATGTAAAATTGTATTTGGGTGGCCTGTGGACTAGACTACACTTACCAGACTCCGTGCCTCAGTGCTAAACATTTGTGTGTATTGGAAATCCTGCCCCTCCAAGCTGTACACGTGGCTCTTAACCTTCAAAGCAGTATCTAGGATTGTGGGCTGCCATGATGAAAGAAAGCTGCCACCAAGACTTGGGGACATAAGGAGTCTGTGCTGGCGGTGAGGAATAACATGCTCTGGTTCCAGGAACAACTGTTCACCTATAGAAATACATGAAGAACATGACTGAATCTCACAGCTAAAAAGTTTACAAACAGAAACTACAAAATGTGGTCAGCTTGTGATAAGACAGACAGACAATTCCTTACCCTTCTGTATCATCTCTGCCAGATTAGGCTGGGAGAAGACTTTGGCTACTCTGAAGAGCATGAAAGCATTCTTTTGGTTGACCAGGTCACTACGTATGGCCCGATTTAAGAAGCGAAGAAAGAGCTTTGTGTATATGAGCAAGTTCTCCTGAACAAAGGGAGCCCTGTGGATGAAAAGCATCAATGTAGTGTTCTTTATTAAATGCCAACTTTTAAAACAGAATTTCTTTCATTTCAGTGCTCACTTTTCTTACAAATTCAATATTTTATCATCAACAAAGATTTTCAACTAGATAAAAAAAATTGTTATGTTAGAAATAAAAAACGATTTTTGGTTTTCTTGGAGTGCATCACAAGACACAGAGGAGATCATTTTCAGAACCATTTGCGTTATGCTGCCACCAAACAAAAAGCTAATTTCAGTCAAGCCTTAGTTTTGTAGTAAGCAGTAAGAAACACAAGAGAGATGTGATTGCTTGTGTCCTGTGAGTTACTTCAAGAAAATGATTTTACAGGTAAACAAAAAAAAAAATCCCAAATTTCTTAAAGTGGTAGTAAACTGCTGAATGACACAAACAAAAAAAAATATTTGGGCCCCCAGGCAGTTTAAGTCATATTGTGCTAGTATGAACTGGCTGCTTCAAGCATGAATATTTCCTGAACACTGAAAGTTTAGGAGACATTCACTGTACCCAGGGGCGGACTGACCATTCGGGCACTGCCCGAGGGCCCCGGGTCACTAGGGGGCCCCATCAGAGTTGCCAGCCTAAGTAAACCCAGGGACAGCATGTAAAAAAATCTGTGTTTTTTTTTTTTACATCTGTTTCTGAAATGTCCCTTACCGACATCCTTTTGGTCTAAAAATCCCGAGATTATAGCTGCCCCACCTCTCCAGTACATTCTCGGCCAATAGAAACATGTCTGTGTATACTGTGTGATTGTATACTGTGTGGCCCCATAATCTCTGATTGCCTGGGGGCCCCATAATCTCCTATTGCCCATGGGCCCCATGAGTTTTCAGTCCGCTCCTGACTGTACCTACAGGTAAACCTTATTATAGGCTTACCTGTAGGTACAAGTTAAAAAGCAGCGTTTACTATCTTTTTGTTCGAACAGAACATAATTATTCATGACTACCCAGGATATCTCAAAGCATGGAACATGAGGGGAGGGCAGCCAGGCCAACACAACCCCAATCACCAGAGAAAAAAAAAAAAGGGGAACCCCACTACAAAACCTGCAAGACCTTCTGCCCGAAACTGGTCGCGGTAGAGGCATAAACATCAACCTGACCAAACGTAGTTAACATATGAAGAGAAGAATCTTACCAAAGAGTGAAGCACCTTCTTAGAATGAATAGCATTGGGACAAATAGCTTCCTCCACTCTGGAACCAGGAACCATGCATTATAGCTGAACATTGCACCCAAGAACTAGACAACACTAGCTTAGGTGCAAACTGGAACTGACTTTATTGTAAATTAACATATAATATATAAAACACACAAATCAGGTAAGAGCTTGATCACTATGCTAAAGAAAATTCATTTTTTTTTTTTAACTCACCTTGGTCCTGGCTTCCCATGCTGCCAGGAAAAGCAGGAGATATCACTGCCCTTCTTGGCCACTTCAAATCCCACAAGAATGCACTCCTACATCATGCCGAGCATCCTTCTGGGATTTGGAATGGTCAGTTACAGTATTCCAGGAGGCAGCAATAAAAGCACAGAGGTATCACCCGTGCATCCTGGAAGCATTGAAAGCTGTGACTGAGGGTTTTTTTTATCCTTTTTTTGACAAATATTTTTTTTGCAGATAATCATGTTTTGGCAGGAAAACGGACCTTCCATTCTTGTATTCCATTGCTTTGCTCATTGCCATCAGGGATTTGTCAATGAATGAACTTCAAGTCCAGTCTGCCATTACAGCAGATGTCTTGTAGTTCATTGACTCTTCCTGCACTTCAGTAACAGTCTGCCTGTACGGAAGGTAAGGGCAGACAGCTGTACTAAGCACATCTCAGTGGATCGTGGCTGCTGTGTACCCAAAATTAAGCAACCTGCCAAATCATGTGCATTTATTTTTTGAACTTAACCTTTAAAAAAGGGAAGGTTTAGTCTTTTCATAATATTAAGACATACAGTACATGGAAGGATAACAATCATATATAATAGTTGTTTTTTACTGTCCCTTAGCCCAACGTCTACGTCAGCCAAACCGATGAAAAAAAAAAAAAAAAAAAAAGATCTCACACTATATGCCACTTTCCTTTATCAACTGTTATGCATCTAGCTGAGTGATAGTATTGAGCCACTAACAGATTCTACGAATAGCAAATCACTTAATAGTATAAGGTTTTTTCACCTTAATGCAGCCTATGCATTAAGGTGAAAAAACACCTGGCAGTGACCGGCCCCCCAGCCCCCCCATTTTACTTACCTGAGCCCTAGAACTTGACCCACAGGGACGCGCTGTCTCTCTGCCCAGAGTTCTCAGCTCTTGAATGGATAGATTGATGGCAGTGCAGCCATTGGCTCCCGCTGCTGTCAATCAAATCCAATAAAAGCGGGCGCTGGACCGAGTCCTGCATTCAGCCTCTATGGACGCCGAATGCTGGACTCGGGAGCGTGCCCGCAAGGTAACCCCCGGGAGAACGCTTCTCTGAGAGGGTTATCAGATGTGGGGAGGGATTACCGAGGGACCCCAGAAGATCAGGTTCGAGGCTACTCTGTGCAAAACGAGCTGCACAGTGGAGGGAAGTATGATATGTTTGTTATTTTTTATTTTTTTATTTTTTTAAATGAACCCTTACAATCACTTTAAAGCTAAATTCTATGCATATAAAAGAATTCGCATCAGTGTAGTTGCATTTATAACAAACCTTAAATTGTATTTTCACATTTGCAGCCTTATTGTTATGCTAGCTGAATGGGAACACATAACTAACTGCTTCTTACTATTTTAGATGTTCTTTTCAGATAACTGCAGCACTAAAAAAATCCTACTTGATTCTCTTTGTTTAGAGGGCTGGTGAGCTGTGTTTTCCATAATTAACCAAGACTGTACAGTGCTGGCATATATTATCAGTTGTAAACTAGTAACACAGACATAGTGGGGGCTCTCAAATTTGACTGCAAACCTAGAAATACACTTTAATCTGAGTAGTATCTATTTTGGTTTGTATTAAGAGGAAAAAAGCAGTGCTGAAGATTTTAAGCAACAAAGCACATCCTGTGTTAGCGATCAGTCACCACAACAGGCTTCCTATAAAAGGCTGATTGCATCACTGCCTCAAGAAATACTGTGCAGGCAGTGCGATGCCAAACAATGGTGAGGCGGATCCTCACCACCGCAATTGGGAGAAGGTTTTCTGCCTGTCCCTACCTTACCTTGTTTTGCCCCCTGCTCCAAAACCAGCCATACGCACACACACTCTTACAGTGGAGGCTCTGTCTGCTTTGCCTCCTTGCTTTGTAGGATCTGTACACTAGCAGTTGATCAGTGAAGCAGGCTCAGCTAGTGAAACCCCCAGTGTCAGTATTGTGCCAAGGCTTTAGAGGAAAATGGCAGACACTGACAGAGGCTCCACTCCTCTTATGTGCTCCAGTAGTGAAGGAATGGCTTGATTATTGTGAGTCTAACAGGCTAAGACATGAGATGGTGGCTCTCATAAACTGAAAGCTCTTCGCATACAGCTGAAAGCTGATCAGAAAAGACTACTGAAGTATATGAAGATTATGGCTTTAAAGTCTGGGTTCTCACCATTTCTCTGCAACACTGCGAATCTGTGGCTCGCTGCTAGTCGGTGAGGCTCCTCTTTCCGGAACATATCTCCATGGTTGCAAATAACTTAGCCATAACTCTAGTACCTGCAAATAAATAGGTCAGTGCTTTTTGCGCATTTAATTTCCTCAGATGAGCATATAAACCCATGAAAGTAAAAAGGTGTCAAAACACATACCACTCTGAAAGAAGCATCAAGAGGCCAGTGTCCAAAGCAGTGCTGAAGGAAGATGTACAGCTTCTGTTGTATGAAACGAGGGATAACAACCCTGGCAGGGATGTAAAGACAATAAGCATATTACAAGTTTATCCGATTTACACGTTAAAAAAAAAAAAAAAAAAAAAGAAGTTCATCCAAATCGCTTCATAAAATGAACTTTTCAAATACACATGGAATTTGAAGGCTGAATCCCCGACTGGCTTTGCATGTTTCTTTGGGACAGCACAAACAAGATGTGTATTTATCTTGGCATTGCCTCCACACGCACTGGAGTCTCATCTTTCACCTGCTGCATTCCTCTTGATGTCAAAGTAAAACAGCAAGAGCTCCCCTATTATCGTACTAAAGTGCAGAGATCTCACTGCCAGACGCCATAGAGATGAGAAGCCAGTGGGTAAAAACTGGGTATACATATATTGTTTTTTCTTCGTTCAACCAATGGATTGAGCAGAAATAAACTCACAGATCCCTGCATCAACACAACAATGTGTGATGCAGGGATCTCTCCTGCTGTGCTATTGTATCCCCCCCCCCTACCAGAATACACAGATCAGCATTTGCAGCCACTGGCTTATCGACTGCTGGTCTCTGCTAAACCAGTTCTCTTTTGAACAGAGAATAGTACACACAACCTGAGAGTTGGCCAGTTCCTGTTGAACTGCCCAACTTGAAGGACATGTTTACCAGGCGTAAGAAACAACAGTTTTGGCTGGACTGACACTTCCAATTTTCTAATAAATGGCAAAATAATCAGAATAAATACTTTGTAAGCAATACCACAAGTGTCTGGATTACCCGTTTTTAATCAGCATGGAAGGGTCAGTTCTTTATTTTAAATGCTGGATTAAAAAAAAAGGCATAGCCCAAGCACACTAAATCCATTAAAACATATGCGGCTGTCCAGGTGGTGGAAGCGGCAGGTTCAGGCTCTCAGCTGCATGCTGAGAGGCTGAGCCAGCTGCCAGTCGGCATCTGGATGGATCCTGACAATTTTGTCGGGATGTTTGCAGAGCTTGGACTGGCTCTGTGGCGTCAGCCAACAACGGGCTTTGACCCGCTGTCAGCTGAATCTGGGTCAGGTCTTGCTGTGACCCATTGGAGAAGAAGTATGCCCAAATAAGCTTTGGCCATACTTATACTTTTACATGAAAACGATCATTCACGCAAGATGTTACCACTAAATAGACACATCTGTCAATATAAGTCATTTGTTTTAAAGATGAATATCCAGTCAAAGAAGAGCAACGTGTTAGAGTAGTACTAAAGGCAAAACATTCTTGCCACCAATTTTGAATATCGTGAGAGGCGGTTATAAGCCCTGATCGTCTTTTTGCCATTTGTCCCATTGGGCAGATTCTCCTTTTTTTCTTCCTGACCCACAGCCAAAACAGGAAGTGAGAGGATATTCCAAGCTGTCAGCAGAACAAGTGTTCTTGTTGGACAATTTATACTCCATTTCTTTCCTGGCGACATCCCAAAATTTGACTTTCAGTGATACCAGTAAACTGGACACACAGAGGATCTTGCCCTAAAACGATCACAGACAACAGTATAGTAGTGCAACCATGTCCAATTCCTTCTAGCGTCACCCCTTTAGGGAGTTCTGATCCCAATTGTCAGGGTCACTGTTAAAGCAGAACTAAAAGTGGCCATACACTATGCAATCCAATGGTACAATCTTCTTCAGATCTGCCATCAACTACATTGTGCAAGGGCCCGTCTGATTTGAAACAAATTGAATGAATTTTTCAGTTGTGTCTTCCTATTACATGGTTTTGGAAAATCTAAAAAAGGGAGATTGTATAATCAGATCCCATTAGTGCATGGCCAGCTTAATGTCAAATATGAAAAGATTAGAAGCAAACAGGCTGATTACTGCAGAAAATAGATGCAATGCCTGCTCTCAGTGTTCTGTGGAATGTACACGGATCTGTGAAAGCTCAGCTTACAATTTTGACACTGGTCCTGTGTGCCAGGATGACCAAGTCATGTCATTCTACACTGGCCAATCGAGATGGCCAAAGACTGGCACCCAGAAGAAGCTGAAGAGAAGATGGTGGCGACAGCGAGAGATCTTACAGATGTAAGACTGATGGAGATGAGGCAAAGGTTTCCTTAAGTTCAAGTCAACAACTACACTGGGTTTAATCTGAATATGTATATTTATATACATACACACACACACACACAAAGAACGTTACCTTTTAAGTTCTTCCAGCGGACTTGGCGTGTGAGAGTGAGCAGAAGGAGACGACTGCTCAGGTCTCAGACTGTTAGCAAAAGTGTGCAAGTGTTTTACTAGAACTCGGACCACCAAAACATGTTCCTCTGAGGGTTGAAAAGACTCCTGCAATCAGTAAAAACAGTGTTACATCTGTCAAGAATATATTTCATCTGCATGAAAAATCTAAAATCTGAAGAGCACCACCAGCCAATAAATGAAACCCAAGCAATGATCAGAGCATATAAAAAAGGACAGGAGGCAGACAGAAATACATACAGTATGTGTAGAGAAGACAACATGCACCCTTTTTTCCCTATAACAAAATGTTCCTGCACACACAGCTTCTTGCAGTTTTGTAAGGGGTGATCTATCCAAAACAGGACAACTTGCATTCCTGTAGGCCATGCAATATCGTTTTAAGCGTTGCATATATTAAAGTTATGTTTTAGCCCCCACAAATGGTTAATTACTACAGGTCAGATTGACCTACTTAACCACTTCAGCTCTTGTAACTTATGGACCATAGCATTTTTAATATTTCCCTTATGGGCCTGTTAATTTGACGATAAATGTTGTCATTTAGATAACATTTACATATCGTTTTTTTCTCTCCTTTTCAATTGGTGGCATTCTCCTGTTACGCAATGCTCAAATAAGTAAAAAAAATAAATAAAATTATATATATATATATATATATATATATATATATATATATATATATATATATATATATATATATATATATATATAATATATATATAAAAATAATTTGCAGCAAAATAATTGCAACGGAGAGAAGGAGAGGGAGGAGTTAACTAGAGCCGATTAGGATTAACTAATGCTGGGTACACACGGGAAGTTTTTTTTTTTTCCCGTTCAAACCAGCAGGCTGAACGAAAAAAAAAAAAACAAACACAAACACACCCACACCTTACAGATTGCCGTACTAACACATATGTTCGTGCAGCGATTTCTCCAATTAGCTATTTTGTTCCGACGTGGGGGACTGGCATTCCTGCTATGAAATACAAATCAATTACCCTCTAATTTTTACAGCTCTCAATTGTTGGTATTAGCAGTGTTAGGGATACAGCAGCTGAATGTTAAGAGATGCATCTTAAAAGTTCAAAATCCTGAAGTGGTTAAAGACTGACATCTTAGAAATGCTTGAGCTGAGATTCCGAACCTTAGTTTGGAAATGCCATTTGCTTAGCGGTTTTACCAATCCATACTTCAATACTTTCAGTCACTGACTCAAAACAAGCATTCAAGATAAAGGCTTCTAACTTTAACTTTCAGGATGGTTCTGGTTGAGTGACACAGAGTAACACAGACAAGCGGCAATCTAGAGATTAGTGTTGCCAACAGCAAGATAACTAGTGCCCTATGCTGCTGTTCTAAATCTAAATGTGCAATGGTTAATCCTATAGCAAGATGGATAACAAGAGAGCTATTGTCTGACCATTTCAGGACAGGTCTTATGATGCTTTGCTTCCTTTGTAATACATGATGCAGAAAGGTAGTAAAATGGCCAAATCACAGCGCATGACAATGCAAGCACCTGTCAGGGCCAAAATATTTTTATTTATTTTTTTAGATCCAGTGGGTTGCAGTTCCATTTATTTTTTAGGCCTTGTGCCCACGGACATTTTTACAGCCGCTTTTTCAAGCGTTTTTTGCAGCTTAAAAACCCCTTTCCATGTTAGCCTATGGCCTCATGCCCACCATGGCATTTTTGAGCTGCAAGTGGCATAGGCGTTTTTAAGCTAAAAAAAAAATAAAAAAAACAACCCAGGACCAGTGCATTCTGAGGCTCCAGCGCTAGAGCTGTAAAAATGGCAGATGCCAGTAAAAGGTTATGCACCGTCCCGCATTTCTCTGTCTCTATTCAAAATCAATGGTTCCCCCTATGGGAGCCCATTTATTTGAACAGAAGTCTCACCAGAAGTCGGATCAAGATGATCCGACTTGCGTTGCAACTTGTGTGCTGAGAATCTTGAAAGGGAACCCCGACAAAATTTTGCGTGAGGTTCCCCCCCCCACCAAGATCCATACCAGACCCTTATCTGAGCATGCAGCCCGGCAGGTCAGGAAAAGGGGGGGGGGGGGGGACGACGACGAGCGAGCGTAAATTAGAGGCGTGTCCTCTAATTTACGTCATCGAGTGGCCCCCGCCCCATGCCAATATAAGTCATTGCACTCGGTGGACCCAGCATTACACCGGGAGATTGCGTTGCGTCAACATCAGAAGAAGAACAGAGGGAGAAGACCCAGCAAAAAAGCAGAAGATAGCGGAGAAGACCTGGCAAAAGAGCAAAAGACAGCGGAGAGGGGAGAAGACCCGGCAAAAGAGCAGAAGACAGCGGAGAGAGAGGAGACGAGCCGCAGCCGGTTTAATAAATATTCTTTAAAAAAAAAAAAAAAACCTGTGTAGTGTGTTTATTTTTGGACACTTTTTTTATTTAGGTGAAGGGATAGGGGTACGATGTACCGATGATCAGACTTCTGGTGAGACTTCTATTCAAATCAATGGGCTCCCATAGGGAACCATTGATTTTGAATAGAAACAAAGAAACGTGGCTGAAAGCTAGTGGCTAAACTGATATTGATGCCAATGCAAAAAAAAGAAAAAAAAAAAAAAAAGAAGGATTGCGTTTTTAACGCCGCTTTGTTCCTGGCGTCGGTACTAGCTTTGCAGCTTGTTTTTTTTTTTTGTTTTTAAATGTCCGTGGGCATGAGGCCTAATGGTACCTTGACAAACGAAGTCCATGCATTGCAGTCTATCACAACGTACAGTAAACGGGCTGCCCAAACACAACACCTTTGGCACATAATATTACTTGTGCACTAAGCAACACATGATACTGGAGGAGTGTGAATTGGTCCTCAATACAGGAAAACTGGATGATGGTTCAGTGAGCACTTTTATGCAAGCTGCCAAATCAACATATTCTAGATGCCTAAGGCTTACAGATCCCATTATATGGCAGCTCAGTTAACCTATAGAAGACAGGTCCTGTAGGGCAAAAAAATGGGTTCAGACACTGAGTTTAGGAGGCATTTCAAGCGCCAAACGCTTCTAAAAGCAGCTAAACGCCGTAACTGGCATTTAACCGCATTTCGTTTACAGGCGTTTTTCATTTTTGGCTATTTAAAAAAAAATATATATTTTTTTTAAAATCGCAAACGCGGCAAAACGCACATTTTAAACGTGGGTTACTATCTGTCCAGAAATCGTTCAGGAGATTTTGTCAAAACGTTCCGTGTACATGAAGCCTTAGAGACTTTGATTATTATGTTTGATGTTTACATTAGCTTTAACTTAAAGGAGTTGTGTGTAGCAGCCTCCTCAGCACCCCCCCCCCCCCCCAAATTACCTACCGGAGCTCCTTCCCTCTCCAGCAATGTCCACAATCCCCTTAGCCATCCAGTATACTGCTCCTGATTGGCTGAGACAGAGCAGCGGCGATATTGGCTGCCGCAGCTGTCAGTCAGCCAATCAGGGGAGAGAGGGGCGGGGCCAGGTTGGAGATCCATGTCTGAATGGATACATGGAGCTCTGACTCAGCCTGGGTGCCCCCTGTAGCAAGCTGCTGGCTGAGGGGCACTCAAAAGGAGGGGAGGGGCTAGGAGCAACAATAAGGGACCAGATAAGAGGAGTATCCAGGCTGCTCTGTGCAAAACCAACTGTACAGAGGTGGTAAGTATAACATGTTTGTTTTTTGTTTTTAAATGAACCTTTACAAATCACTTTAATTAGGTTTGTTTTTTACCATATAAAAACACAAAACAGGCACAAGATATATTTAGTGATGCACTGATGTGGTGAATAAGAGAAAAAACACAAGCGTTTTCAAGAGAGATTCTATTTCATGCTCACATTCAATTTTTATTTTGTTTTATTTTGTTTATGTAGGTTTGTTTAGATAAAACACAAAGGGGCAAAAAGGTATACGTGGTGTTATATTGTGATATAGCACTACACCTTTGTTTCATAGTGCATGGCTATTACTTGGCAAGTTTGGACTGATAACTGATCGATCAAAGTGTAAATCACCTACATAACATTTACAAGGGTGAATGCATCTTTTCAATCACAAGAAAAGTAACCAAAATCATATCCACGATTAGATTATCCAGCCAAAGCAGTTTAGTATTTTTTATAACAGGTCTCAGCCAGTTGCAGATAGCAGAGGTCTGATGCCTTTATTAGCAGAGTAAGCCTGCAACAATTTACAAAGCAGAAGAGAAGCAACATTCACAGAAACATGTTAAAGCCAAACTCTAGCCAAAACCCTTTTTGATTTCATAGTGAATAGCAAGGGTCGGAACCTTACTGTCCTGGTGACAGGAGGCATTTTGACTGGAGTCAGGCTTCAATCAATAAGGACATATTCGTTAAAGCAATACACCACAGTCAACAATTGTTAAAGTGCCCTTTAATGCAGCTTAAAATCATCTGTGTACAGCAGAGCCCCAAAGCACATTGGCTTAGGTAATGTAAAATGGCAGAAAAAGCCCGCTTTCCCTCCCCTTTAATATGATTCACATGGCAGAATTTTCCCCACAAAGCAGGAAGTACTTGGTAAGAATGGAGGGACCCAGGTAGACCAGGACTAATGTACGAAGTGCTGGACACACTAAGCCTGTAGTGGAGAGCTTCCAGCTGGGAGATGCACACCGGAGCCAACAGGTGAAGAGAATAGGGAATGGGGAGGATTGGGGACAAAAGAAATAGAGAAACAAAACACAAAATTATGGAATGAGAGAAAAAAAAAAACAGTGTGGAGAAATGACTGGGCATCATGAACGCAGATATCCAAAACATTTCTCCAATGTACTCTTACATTAATAAAAATAACATGCATGTTTGGAGTGTACTACTACAATACAACTAGACTGGTACATACATTTATTTCTCTAAAGCTACAAATGCACCATATAAAACTATACACAAACAAGACTCAGAACTTACAAGACAAAGGACTCAAAGCACAGAAAGTCATACAATGCAAACACAGAGCCATTAAAAGTTTGAAAACAGAAAACGACGCTAAAAAAAAAAATTGGATATTAAGCCAATAGGGTATACTTCTGAAAATTATGGAAGGAATAAAAAAAAAAAAAAAAAAAAAAAATGGGTTTTTCTATTTACCGTAAAGCACATTCTCAGAGTCCTTTGAAGGACACAGCTAGACAATAATTAAGCAACCTAGGGTTATACCGCTGCCTATAGGAGAAATGGACACTAGACACAAGAAGACTGAAAGCCAAACCCCTTGATGCTATAACCCCTCCCATCTCACACCTGCTCAGTTGTAGCAAAAGAAAAACAATGGCATATGAGGGGATGGAGTTATGTTACAGGAAGACAGCTTAAAGTGATTGTTAATTAAAAAAATAATAATAAATGAGCCTTTTCAAACATGTTATACTTACCTCTTCTGTGCAGTTGGTTTTGCACAGAGCAGCCCGGATCCTCCTTCTTAGGTCCCTGTTCGCTGCTCCTAGCCCTTCCCTCCTTTGAGTGCCCCTCAGCCAGCAGCTTGTTACAGGGGGCACCCAAGCATATTAAGTGTAGCATTCAGACACGGAGCCCCAACCTGGCCCCACCCCCTTTCTCCCCTGATTGGTGGACTTGGATTGACAGCCGCGAGAGCCAATGGCGTCGCTGCTCTGTCTCAGCCAATCAGGAGTGTCCTGGATGGCTGAGGGGGATCGTGGACATCACTGGGGAGAGATGAAGCTCAGGTAGGAAATTAGGGGGGTGCTGCTACACACAGAAGGTTTATCATCTTAATGCATAGAATGCATTAAGATAAAAAAACCTTCTGCCTTTACAACTCCTTTAAACCATTTGATATATATATATATATATAAGATTTGTTTTTTAATCATTAAAGTGTATCCTGTCCAAAAAAATTTGAAAAAACAGCAGCGCAAATACCATGTGATATAAAAAATTGCAACGATCACCATTTTATTTCAACAGTGAACTAGTGCACGTGTCTAAATCATCCAAACAATATGTAAACAAAAACACCTGAATAAGCTCATTAAATAGTGGCAACTTAACACAATCCTTATAAACTGTATTTGAAATACATAAAAAACAAGCAATGTGTGAATATAGTCCTAAAAAATAAAACCACACACACACAAACACACACACACACTTCAAGAATTGAATCCCAGACAAGCAACTCAATCCGATAGTGAATGTCCAAGTGATTTATCCGTGTCCTAAACAAGAGAGAATGAATGGTGCTCAGATGGATGCCTTCGCCCTATATAACACATGCCTTAGCAGACATATACGATCTAAAGTTATAGAGATCTCACTCGCTCAGGGAACATCCAAAGAGTTCAGCAGCAAGAGGGAAATTCATCCTGATCCACTCTTAGCAATATAGTGATCCAAGGGTATCAAGCACATGGAATAGCAGACTTGTAATCTCTCCCAACATATGCAAAAAGAGGAAGACTTCGTAGTGTAATGCGTTTTAAAAAAAAAATGCATTTATTAAAAGCATCAAATGCACCTACACTTAAAGCGGAGTTCCACCCATTTAAGAAATCAGCAGCTGCTGACTTTTAATAAACACTCACCTGTCACACGGTCCAGCAATGCGGGTGCATGAAGCCTCGCTCCTCTCCCCCTCTCCGCATTGCAACTGTGGGCGCCCGGCTGTGGTTTCACAGCCAGGCGAGCTGCGCATTGTGAATGGCCGGGCAATCTTCTGGGACCTGTGACATGTCCTAGAAGATTGCAAGGAGGGAGGGGGGAGAGGTGATCTTCCGTATGGAGCCGCAGTGCCAGGGGAGGAAGTGGGAGCTGGGTGCCTGTCAAAACTGGGTACCCGCTGAAGTAAAGGAACATCCATTATCTTACGGACACAAAGCAATAGGGGGGCAAGTGTGAGGTGGTAGGGGTATAGCCTCAAGGGGGCTGGCATTCAGTCTCTGTGCCTAGTATCAGTTTCTCTGTAGCTGACAATTATTAAGCTATGTCCCCCAATGGATGACTGAGAAAGGAGGGATTTAAGCATATGCTTCTAAGAAGGTCTTCCAAGTGACAATGACATGCGACTTTGAAATCGTGTGGCCTCAAGTGAAGTCGCGTGATTTCAAAGTCAGATTCAGTGTGACCGAAGACTTAAATGTGTAAGTAGTATCAGCTATGCAAAACTCATACTGTAACCAAAGCCAGAGGTTGTGTGCAGAGTTCAACAAGATTCTCAATCTCTGCACTGAAGACATACAAAGATATTGTAAATGTGCAGCCACCTTTTCAAACAGTTCCCAGGTAACTGGAAAACAATCACGTATGTGGTCTGAACTGGCTACGATTCTATGAACTGTGAATTTGCTTAAACCTCACCCATTTTTCCAGGCATGAAGCAGCATGTTACTTCTCCCACCTAACAGCACTTGTGCCTGGTGATTAGCTCAGAGCTGTTACATGGGGGCAGAGAGAGAGTGCTCAGCCTTCTGTAAGGCCAGACAACTCAGTTTGGAGCCAACACAGGGCTTCCTTTACTGACTTCCGACAATAGCAAGCATCTGCAGCCGTGGAAGGTGAAATAACCCTGTTACTCCACAAAGCATGTGCAAAGTAAATGTCACTAATACATTTACTTTGCACACTTGCTTAAGTATGCATGCATACATATTTCATCTTGCAAATAAGCCATTACCTTAGCATGAGGAGACTGCATCTTGAGGTACATTTCATGAGAGTAATGATGAAGCCACATCTCCACAAATATCTGAAAACAAAAAAAAAAAAACCAAAGTAAAACGACTGACTGACTATTTCATTCATAGGTTTTAACACATGCTTAACTCAATCTATGCATCTACTTTTTCTGTCACAGTTTTGTATACAGGTTGATATTTGTAAATGATACATCATTTGCACAAGTGATTATAACTAGGCAGTGTAGTGACCAACATCTGGAAAAAAATAAATAAATAATAAAAACAAAAAAAATAAAAAAATAAAAAAAACACTTGTGATCAGCAATGTTTAATTACTGCATTATCTTATGAATATTATATATATTTTTTTAATTTAAGTTATTTATACTTGTCGATCTGTTTAGATTTCTTTTTAGTATCACTGATACATTTTGTCCATTTGTAGTCATGTCAGTTAATTATCCAAAGCGAGGCTTGATTGTCCCGTTCTGGAGGTCCGGATCGCATCTGAGCGAATCTGACCTGGTGACGTAATGACATCATTGCGCTATGATGGCAATGAGGCTCATGTGCTCCATGAGGAGTCACATGACTGACGGTCTTTCGAGGTTTGGAGCGCGTCTCTCTGGAAGATACATCCTGACTGAGTGTGGCCTAGACGCCTCACACAGGTTCACATGATTGGTGCTGTTTTTTTTCCATCCATCCGCTTTCAGAGCCTTTCACTTCCAATCATCTGACCATTTAGGTATTTTATAAATGTGGGGGAGCTGCGTTATGCCCCAGTTGAAGTTCATTGGGATGAAATGTGTCGGGCTAGCATTCTACAGTTCCTTACATAGCTTTTTATCCTTGTGATCAAATTTTTTGTACACATCTGTGACTTGATGTATGAACTTTTTAGAATAAATCCGCTTTTTTGACCTGCACCATATGGAGCCTTTTTGTCTTTCACTATCCCGACATTGGTTCGGTTGAGTGTACTTTTATACCTACTACCTACATCTGGGTTGTTCCGCAACTGGGTTCCAGTTCCATCCTGTCCCGTGGGAGTTCCAGAGCACAGCATTGGAGTTCCAGGCATTGATCGCCATAAGCACAATTGACCCACTGCCAAGTGAGTCCAACTTGTCCGGTAAGAGTATCCATCTATATTCCTTGGGTGGAGGACACACTATCCCTGTGTTACATCGGCCAGTCTTACTTCATCTCACTACCAAAAGTGTTTTCTAAGAGTGGATTCAAAGTCCTCCTTGTTCGTGGGCTATTTGCCTTTATGAACTCTCTAGATTGGTGACGCTATAGATTACAGGTTACAGCCACTGGACTTCGCACTCTCTTTCTATACCAACATTTCAATGCACTGTATAACATGTTGCTTTTATGACGGTTTACATTTATAGCACTACACTGTATAATTTATATATATATATATATATATATATATATATATATATATATAAAATACATTTTGCCTATAGTTCTACTTTAAGCAATGGCTTTGAAATTCTTTCAGGGGTGGGGTGTAAAGAAATTGGGCTGGACAGTGTGCCTATGACTGGTACATACCTGCAATAATGTCTCTGACCTCCAGATCTCCTGGGCTGCAGGGTCAGCATTCACCAAGTGTTGATGTGAAATATGCCTCTTTAGAAGGCTAGGGTGTGTGCCATAAGATGTTAGTGATATGGATGGAGATCTAAGAAAAAAGGACAATGACTAGATTTAATAGTAAAAAAGAAATAAAATAAAAAAACAAACAGTAGCATATTACATATATTTTTGCTCTGTTATAGACAACGCATTTCTAGTCATATAGTATCTACTATAACAATGTTTTAATTGCTTACTAAGCCATTACCATTTTCCTTAATCAAAGCTGAGTGCAACTATTACTTAAGAGCTAAACACATACCCAAAGGAAACCTGTACAGGAGAAAAAAAAAAATATGTAGGCTGCCATTACTGAACTTTGCTTGCAAAAATTATTGATGGCTTCATGCTTGTTCTGAGTCAGTGACAAAGTACAGGCTATGAGTATTTTCAGGAGGTGGTCAGCAATAGCAACTTCTGTATGGCAATATAAAGCATATAGGTTCCCTTGCACAAAATTACACAGAACCTAGTTCTATGAAATATACAGACAGAAAATCTGCTACCTTGGAGCTGGCGATGGCACGGCCCCACCAGGATTGGAGAAATTGGGAGGTGGAACATTTCCCTCTGTTGGAAGAAACCATTTTAGGTATGTATCCACCAGGATGAAATAGGCACTCTGGGAGGTGCTTGCCAGGTGATCAGAGTCATTCTATAAAAAAAACAATTAATGCCCACAGTTAACACAACACATTAGTAATCACTATATAAAATTATTAGGCCTGCTGCTTTTTCCTGCTGGCTATGGCAAGATTTGTCTGCATCTTCCTTTCACGTTTCAAAAAACAGCTTTATTAAAAAAAAAGGTAAAAAGCAGGAATAAAAACGTTATATAATAACAGAGAATAGAGCGGATGGTGTGGCCCAAAGGGCCGTTCGAGGACAAAGAACAAAAACGTACAATTACAGCATACACATATCAACATATAGACACAATGAGGGAGTACTTGCACAATAATCAAGCTATACAAACGTAATGCGCATCTCAAATACATATGGTGCATTTCATTTAAATATGTACATTTAAATTTTTATTTTGCTACTGCAAGGGTAATGTACACTTCACTGGTCATGTAGGTCAGGGGTCTCAAACTGTAGCCCTCTAGCTGTTGTGGAAATACAAGTCCCGTGAGGCACTGTAAGGCTGACAGTTACAAGCATGACTCCCAAAGGCAGGAGGCATGATGGAACTTGTAGTTCCGCAATAGCTGGAGGGATGCAGTTTGACACCCCTGATGTAGATGATCCAATAGGCTTCACACACTACAACAAATAATTTACTCCTGTTTCGAGGGACAGTGAAGAAGAAGCCAACCATTCTTTGGTGTTCTTCCAAGATCACAGCAATTTGCAAGTTTGACTTTACTTTTATTATACGTATAACATTGTAAACAAGTAGGGTTGCCCCGATGCCGATACTAAGCATGAGTATCGGGACTCATGCAAATGCGCCAATACCAGAAACCGATACCTTCAGGTTCGGCTCTTTCATCTGTCAGCGCGATTCCCTTGCTGACAGATGAAATGTATACAAAAGAATGCAGGCAGTCATTAGTTGTTAAGGAGTGGGGCCACCAACCAATGACGTTTCAGCTGTCAGTGGGGGATTGGCCTTCGCAGGGGACCCGCCCCGACTCTGCCCCCTCTCACGGTGGCTCAGTTTTTTGTGTCCTCCGGCGATGTGCTTCTCCTCCTCAGGCTCCTCTGTGGGTGGCTGCAGGGTGACAGATCTGCCTGCCTGGTGAGTAGTGTGTCCTGCACTGAGCCAGGCTTTGCTGCTGCAGAAGTTCTTGGAGGGGGAGGGCAGGTCTGCTGAGTGTTGTAGTGCAGTGATTGGGTTCCCAAATACCCCCCTCCCTACCCTAAACAATAACCCCACCGCTCCTCCCTAAACAATTATCTCCTCCCCACCAAAAAATAAATAAAAGAAAAAAGTAAAAAAATAAAATACATAGGTATCTGTATCGGCGAGTACTTGAGGAAAAGTATCGATGCAACCCTATAAACAAGTACTGCATATTGCCCTGTCTGATCAGAAAGCAGCTCAGAATGGCATAAAATACGCGTAACCAATCGCAGCAGTTATCTATGGGAAACTGCTAAAGAGAGGTATGATAGAGATGGGGGCAAGAACAGGGCCAGCAAATCACACAAATTTGCTTGGCCAATTTAGGCCCTCCAACAGTGTTGAAGAGAAAAAAAAAACAGAAATTAAGAAGCCTAACACATCCTCCAAAATGAGTAAATAAGTCTCTAGAGAAGGAAGAAGTGGCATTTCTTCCTTTATATAGAGTAGGATACGATTGGTTTATGTAGGTTGAGAGAAATAGGACTGGCTCTGCTGTGGGAAGATGGATAAAGAAAGGGGAGTTGGCCCTGGCAGCATTCCATGCCTTGTTCAAAAACAGAACTCTTATTTGGCGTTGCACCAAATGCGTTTTTTTTTTTTTTTATATATATGGACAGTTGTTCACAAACAAAATGTTATTTCCACAAAGTCTTCACTTACTCTGTGTCTGATGAGGCAGATGGCAAAGTGGAAAACAAAATACTCGAAAGGGTCTGAGGAATACATTAAGGAAATCATATGCCAGAATGACCAATTGTACTTAACAGAAACCATAAATGTATTGCTAGGCAGTTTCTCCAGTGTCATATTTTACAATTACCATTTCAGACACTGGATGAGTATGAATGAATATACAAACAGTTATAAAGGATACTCAGGGAAAGATTGAGGCCAAGCCCTCCAGATGTTGGAAACTGGATCTTGTTATGATACAGAGGACATTCAGGTAAAACTCGCTCCTGTATAGATGCACGGACTGGACCCTGATCGACCAAAACAAAAAGGTGAGGTAAGCAACAATTAAAGCAAATATGATTAGCTGGGTTGTGTATACTGACAATTTGCACATTAATTCTATGACAGCCAGACATAACAGTGGGGATACTGTGAATATTTTGACAATGTAATAAAAAGGATAACTTACTGGCAGATATGAAACAGGGAAATCATATTTGTATTCCTCTGCTTGTAGCTTATAAACAAGCTTCATCATTGCACCACTGTGTTAAATAAAAAAAAATAGGATTTTAAATTCAGAAAAAAAAATAAAAAAAAAATAAAACATTACAAAAAGAAAAAATCATTAGGAGATAACAGACAAAAGTTTAACAATTACAAAAATTACATCCCAATTCGGTAAAAGCGGTAGTAAACTGCTGCGTTTTTTTTTTGTTGCAACCTGCAAGGTAAAGCCATAATGTGCTAGTATGCATCATATACTAGCACAATATGTGAAACTTAACTGAAAACAAAGCCCTCCAGCGCTGCACTGTCACCAATGAGAGGGCTTTCATCTTCACCTGGACTTCTTTCCAGGTGCGGACTCCGGCTGTGTGAATGGCCGGTGCAGCGATGCAGCACAGGACTGAATTAATGGCCCAGGTGGGCATTCCTTCAGAGCACATGCGTCACCGTTTGCATGTACAGTAAATATCTTATTATAGGCTAATAGGTAAAAGTCAGAGATGGGAGTTTACTTCCACTTTAAAACTTTATTTTTTTTTATTTATTTTTTTTTTTTTTTAAGTGGCCTCACCTCACCAAAAACCATTTGGCAAGGGACAATAAGATTTTGTTACTTACCAAAAAATCATTTTCTTGGAGTTTTGAGGGCCACGGTCGGGTTACACTGCTGCCTAGAGAAATATTGGGTACTGAGAAACAAAAAAAATGTAAGCCATCCCAGGATAACGCATCAAGCATACCTCAGTTTGTAGCAAGCAGTGCCAAGAGTATGAACATTAAAAACACAGGTGGGTGGGACCTGTGTCCCTGAATGGACTCCAAGAAAACAATTTTATGGCAAGTACAAAAATTTGATTTTCTTTTTCGTCCCTTAAAGGACACAGGAATTCAGATATAGTCAGGACATCCAAAAGCTGTCAAAATGAGGAGTGGGCAATAAAGAAGCAACTAAGAGGCTGCATGAAGCCAACTGAAGGACCAAAGCCCGAATCTGGATCAGGTGAGGACCAGCCCCCTGCCAGATTAGGAAGCTGCCATCACATCCAGGGGGAGGACACAGAGAATCACCCTGAAGCTCAGGACATAGATAGCAGGTCGCCACCAGGAGAGAAAGACTGCACATAGTAGAGAAAACCAAAACCTGAACCAGCAAAAAGGCGATCAACCAAAATCCACCAAGGAAAAACAGAAAGTGAACCTATAAATTGCCTTGAAGGGGAAAAGGGACCCACAACCTAATGTGGTCAGCAGAAAATTAGAGACAACATCTAGAAGGAACATCGTACAAAATAGGTTCAGGTGAGAAAGACCAATCATTCTTCATGGGAAGGCCCAAGGCCTTTACACCCTTGACCCATTTGGGAATTGACACCCTATGACTTAGAAAGTTGTCTGGCCACACAACAATCTCTAGGTGACACTTACCAGGGAAATATCAGTATTAGCACAACACAAAAGCCCATAAGGTGTGTGAAGTGGCTCATGAGATCGCTGGAGATTTCAGAACCCACTAAGTCAATAAGACTAAAGGGGTAGGGTGCTGTGTATACAGGGACAGTAATCTCAGTAGTATTGCTAAGGGCATAACAAGTGAATCTAAAATTCCTTCTAATCAACAGGATGCGGATTAGCAACAGAAGTAGGACCTATCCCTAGATGAACAGGTTCCGCTGAAGTCATCAGGACATACCCTCTGCCAGGGACAAAGTATCTGCAGGAAAATAGGGTTTTCCACTTGCCATTGATCCAGAGAGGCACTCCAGCAATTATATCTGCCCACCACACAAGATCTGAGGTGCACCTAGGTGCATAAACCTCTCCTCATGGTGCAAAGGCTGCTGGATGAGAGGAACCAGTTCTCAAAAGCATTACCATTTAGGGAAACAGAGCCAATGCCCAAAGAAGCTGCAGGTATGCATGGGCAACACTAGGAATCCATGTCCTTATCCAGGTAGAAACAAACAATTAGTGCTAGTCCAGATCTACCTTGTTGATATGGATCAGCGAGTAGTGATGCCATGTACCATGAAGGGCTTTTATGCCCCAAGGACAGGAGTGTGGATGCCCCAGATGGGGCATAGCTCCAGACATTGAGTTAACACATGGGCTGGAGCAAGGGATCAAGAGGTGGGAGGGGTGCTTTGCCTATGAATGCAAGAGAAACAAACTACTCAAGGACACACCAGCATTCCCAATCACCCCCCACTTTGAGCCCTATGGGCTGTCTGAGATGGAACTGCACGCACCTAATACATGAGGAGATGAAAAGCGAGATTCAGCTGGCCTCTCCCTATACCACCTCCACTGAAGCAGGTACCAAAGAGACAATATCCCTCGAAGGCCAAGGAGGCAAATGCTCTTTGGATGCGACATTAGCATTGCAGTATCGTATGCAGGATGGAGTTCAAAATCTGTCAGATCAAGTTGGCATTTAAAGAGTAATTCCAGCTGCTGAGTCAGTAGAATCCTTAAAGGTATGCACAGCTTCTACCTGTCTAAAAGGTTTTCCTGTTCAGGTGGGTCACTGGATCAATATTAGGTATGGTTCACCATTAAACAAATTCCCTCTCAAAAGGAGACCAGTTCAGACAATCTCGGATGGGACCCAGGGCCTTTTAGGTGCTTCCAGTCGGCATAGAGCAGTAAGTCGAATAGCAGGTGAAGTGGAAGAGTTTTTGCCACTGTAGGAGCTGAAAGTTCTAAAGCTGGATGCAGAAGACCGATTCTAGTAGGTACTGCATCAGCAAGTTCCAAAATAATCCTTTGTAACCCTGAGCTGATGGCAGGAGAATGTGGTGCCTAAAAAACAGTCTCTTTAGAGATAGACTGTTGGAACTCTAATGCCTCGTACACACGATCGGACTTTCCACCAACAAAGCCGTGGAATTTTGTCCAAAGAGCATTGGCCCAAACTTGTCTTGCATACACACGGTCACATAATTGTTGGCAAACAATTACAAACGTAGTGACGTACTAGACATACTACGTGGTTTTTCAGCACCAACCTTTGGGCTCCTTCTGCTAATTTCGTGTTAGTAGAAGTTTGATTAGTGCCGATTCGCACTTTTCAGTTAATTTCTTAACAGCCGTTCGTCAACCAGACATGTTGCGGAATCGGAGGAGATAACGTGTTATTGGCCTTGGAGTTATTGCTTTGACATAAATTTTTTTGTTGAATAATGATTTGATTTGTTTTCTTCTTCTATATTTTTGGATTCACTTTTTGGTTAAGTTCTATTGGCAGATAGCAGTTTTTTTTTTTTTTTTTTTATAATGTACAATAAAAAAAAAAAAAATTGTAGAGAATAATACTTGGCTATGTGTTTTACTTCAAATGACAGTTTGGGAGGAAGCACTTACATTTTAAAAAATACACTGCAAAATTGACAAGGGACGCCAACATAGTTGTAGCTTTAATCTTAAAAACCACTGGAAAATGGTGTTGTGGTAACTTGCCCAAAAAAAAAAAAAAAAAAAAAATTTCTTGATAGCGCTATAAAAAAAAAAAAAAGAAAAAAAAAAAGGCCTTTGAAAATTTGTTTGCAATAACTCCATAAGTATCACCAGCAAAGCAGCTTCATTATGATCCCATTAAAGAAGAAGAGAATTGTGCGCTGCATTTGGAGATTTCATAATTTTCCACGTCACGAATGTTAATTCTCCATTACAAACGCTATTTTAAAAGACAGACCGCTTCTGGCTCATCCTTGCTTCCGAGCATGCGCGTTTGTACTTTGTACTTTTGTCCGCCGGACTTGTGTACACTCACAAAATCCAAGAACACTAATTTGTTGGCGGAAAATTTGAAGACATGCTTGCCAACATTTCTTGGTGGAAAGTTTGACAAAAATTGTCCGATGGAGCTTACACACACGGTCGGATTTTCCGCCAACAGTCTGACATCCAACATTTCCCGTCAGAAAGTCTGATCGTGTGTACGGGCCTTAAGACAGCACATACATAGATAATTTTCTTGTTTTTTCAGCCAGTGGGTTGAACAAAAAAAATAACCCAATACTATCATCTACACATTCGAGGTGGATGGGGGGAATCACTCCTGCTGAGTTAATGTGTTCTGGCAGCAGGGAGACTTTGTCAAAATACACCAATTAGCACTGCTGGCTACAGCCGGCGGCGCTAATTGAGCAGCATTTATCCAACAGGCTGGTTGTACACAAGTCAATCGTTAGAGCGACTTCTTTACAACCAGCCTGCCCATAGGTGGATCAAAATTCAGCTGGTCCCTGCTAAACCAGGCAAATTTTGTATGGTCAGTTTAAATCTGAAATCAGGAGATGGTCACAGCAACCAGTGGTCTGGCCACTTCTAAGACAGCAGGAAGTTTAAAGGCAGACTGCTGCCTTAGAAGTGGGATGGTGCACTTAAGAGCCCGTGTGGTTAGTATCTTTTGGGAAATGGGTTCACCTAGCTACAAAGTTTTCAGCTGCCGGGAAGCCACTGACGAGAGAGAAGGGACTTAAGGAGAGTCTGATAATGTAGACCCTAAATTTACTAGATCACCGGACTCCAGATTGCAATCCTTGGTTCCCTGAAAGATGCCCTTGAAACTGTTAGGAGAGCATGGACTTGCCCCCTCTATGTCTATGTGCAGACATTTTGTTCCCGTGTAGTGGTGATGTCCCAAACCAAAGTGCAAGACAAGGCCTCAGGATCTCGCAAACCCAGGCAGCTGGTGCTGATGTGGGTCGAGAATGCCAGAAGTTACAGGTCACTGTAAGAATTCCATGTGGTGCTTTGCAAAGCAGGAGTTGCAGCCGGGTGGGGCTTCCTCTATGCTGCATAGCAGGAAAGATCCAGCAGATGTCTGCATTTAGTCCCCCTTAGCGTTAACCATTTCTCTGGTAAAACCAGCAGTACAAGAGAGACGCTATGTATTGATCATCCTAAGCAGTGACATTAGTGAGGAATCTTGTTTGAAGACAATAAGAAGAACAATCAAAAGGGCACTAAAAATGCTAGCAAAAAACTGGTTAGACTTTTCTCAGCATAGCTGAAGAATATTAGTCCACCCTCCTAGGACACTAGCAGAAAATTGAGGCATACTTGGTAGTGGAGAGGTTATTCTGGGGCAGGCTTGTAATTTTTCTGTTGGCCAGTGTTCAAACCCCCGGTAGCTGGCAGTATAATCCAACTTTATCCGATTTCAGAAGTTCCCCGTATAGACAAAAAAAAAAACCAAACTCGCCCCGGTGGATGCTGCATTTGTCCCTGCCGCCTTTAAGCCTGAGGACTGAGTGATCAAAGACTGCTGATCGCTCAGTTTTCGGTCTTCAGTGAGCAAGAGAGCTGGTCACTGTCCACTCTGGGCTGTGGAAGGGGCTGGCTCAGGCTCTCAGCGGTGCGCTAAGAGGCTGAGCTAGCTGCTGCTCAGGCATCTAGGTGGATCCAGACATTAAAGTCTGGATCTCTCCAGAGTCTTGACCAGCTGAGTGACATCAGCCAATGGTGGGCTTTGGCCTTACAATCTTCCCTCTGAATTAGTACAAGAATTACTAAGTTTGATTATACCTAGCAAACATTACCTGAAGCCTGGCATAGTCACATATCTTGTACAGAACACTTCCAGATTCTGCATTATTGTATTTGCAATTACAGATCGGTATTTAATTGTAAACCTCTCAAACCACAATTACAGAATTAATTTGATTAGACATAAAAGAATGTTCAGAAATGTATCTCATACAGTTAAAAAAAGCAGCGCAACCATTCCAAAAACACAGAGCACCGCTCAAAGTACCAGCCTAAACCCATCCCATACAGTACTGCTGAATGAAAATTTTACTGACTGGACCTCTGTGAATTTTAAATTTAATACCCCATGGTCTATGAGAACATTTCTTTTTTGGCTAGACATAAAAGGAACAGACCTTATACTGGTCTGTCTCAAGACAAAAAGAATTGTCAGAGACAGCAAAATAAATCCCAAACTTTTAACCAAATTTTCTATTTATTTGCACATACTGTATGCTAAAATGCTAATTTTAGCTTATTAACGTAGACAAAACCCCAAAACAGATCACTTCCACATGTGTGCCAGAAGTCTGCACTCTAATTTAAGATTTATCAGTGGATGATAGGGCTAAATATATATTCCAACATCTTTCTTTACAAATATACATTTTTGCCCTTTTATTGTATGGCAATTTCTATAGGGGAAGGGGCCCTGATCTAATATGTGGACATTTTACTGCAAGGTCTGCTTTAATTGAATATGTATTTATTTATTTTAATTTCTTTAATATTAAATAAAGATTATTAAAAGATACACAGCAGTGTTAGTACTACAAACCGTAAAATGAATAAATAAAAACCTGAACAAACAGTGATGCTCCCACACACAGTATAATGACTAATGCTAGCCAGGAGACCTGGGAGCACAAGGCAGAAATCTCACCACTAAAGCCCCGGAGATATAAAAAGGCAATCAGTGAGGACAAAAAGCACTTGCATATAGGGCTGAAACAACTAATCGATTAATCGGCCAGTAACATAATGGGGTTAAAAAAAAAAAAACTAAAATGAGCTTTATAGTACAAAAAGAGCAAATAATTGCTGCTGTAAATATTGCTTTCACAGTTCTACAGTCAAAAAAATTAACCCCTACGGTAGTGATTATCTGCTTTTTTTCTTGTACTATAAAGGGCTAATTTTAACCCCCATTGGTTCGCATCTATGTTTTTTTTTTTTTTTTTGGTGCTTTTTGCAGAAACGCACTACAGTTCATTTACATGGTTTCCTATGGGACACGTTCACATCTATGCTTTTTTTCAGCCGCTGCTGTTTGGAAAGGGTCAGGGACTTTTTTTTTTTTTTTTAAGGCAAAACTGTGCTTTTTTTTTGGTTCAATATACTTTAATGGAGAAGCTGCAGAAAAGCATGTAATGCGTTTTTGCAGCAATTTGTGTTTTTTAATCTACCCAACAACTAATTGGTCAAAAATAACTCTTCTGTCTGTTATTCTGAGTGGATTACATATTTTGCTCCCTGACCATATAGTTGGTTATTTATATTTACTACTGCAGAGATATTTAGGAATAGATTGCCTTTTTTTTAAAACTTTACATATTAACTAAATTATACACCCCACTTTTTATTTTAAGGTTATTAACCGATTATTCGAAACAATAATCGGCCAACTAATTGATTATGAAAATAATCGTTAGTTGCAGCCCTACTTGAATAGCAAAATGGAAGCAAATGGATATGCAATTACCTTGGATGCAGGAATTCCAGCGCAGTATGAAACTCTAAAGGTATTTTATCCGGCAGATGTCTCAGGTTCCAGCCCACTATGGTGCCATCCAGGCTGCCAAAGACCAGCTCTACTAGCCATGGGAAAATAGCATGCAGTTCCTACAAGCAGAACAATGAAATTGAATGT
>CM053026.1:495468642-495499952 GCA_028564925.1 Lithobates sylvaticus | reverse complement strand
GCCTCGGAGGGGGGGGGGGGGGAGCGAGGCTTCCTATATCCGCATCGCCGGACAGGTGAGTGTCTGACTTTTAAATGGGTGGATCTCTGCTTTAAGGTAAAAAAAAACCTTCTGTGCTACAGGATCTCCCCCTCACCCCCTTTATACTTACCTGAGCCCGATTTCAATCTGCACTGTGTTCTAGAGTGGTGGCTCTCTCCCTCCTCACAGGGCAGATTAATAGCAGCGGAAGTCATTGGCCACTGCTGCTGTCAATCAAATTCTGCTACGAGGGAGTGGGGGATGGGGCTGAGCCATGCTGTCTGTGCCTATAGACACAGACAGAGCGGCTCAGGATTAAGCCCATACGACTGCCCGAACAGGGGGGCACTGGCCAAAGAGGAGGAGCCAGGAGCACCCACTGCTTTGTGAGCCAATGAGGAGAGAGAAACCTGGGAGAGGCCACTGCTCTCATACACATCGCTAGATCGAGATGGGGCTCAGGTAATTATAAGGGGGGCTTGGGGGGGATCTGCTTGTTTTTGCTGCTGTGATCCAACTTCCTGTTAGATGGTAGCTACGTTTATTCTCCATGGTCCCACTGTATGTAGAAATGTAGCCACTCTCTCTTGCAAGCTTCCGAGTTGGACTATGGAATTTGTAGTGTGCATAGAGCAGCACTGTGTGGGTGAATATGTATTTTTAAGATCAGTAACCACCATGTCAGACCTTCTGCACTCCTGTCCTGCACATACTGCCCTCTGTCATTTTCCCTGCACACCTCTCCTGGAGAGGGACTCCAGAAGGGACTTCACTCCTCATTTTGGTCTGATGTATATACCTGCATTAAAAACGCACAAATTACCGTATATACTCGAGTATAAGCCGAGATTTTCAGCCCTTTTTTTAGTGCTGAAAGTCCCCTTTGCGGCTTATACTCGAGTCAGTGCCGTCTGCCTACATGAACAGCTTGTCATGCAGACAGACGGCAGTGTTCAAAAGCCGCGCCGCCTCCTCCCGCCCGTCCGTGATAGGCGGACACTAATTTTCCCAGCAGTACAGTGTTCCGCCTATCACGGACGTCCTGTCATTCTCATCTCATGGACGAGGATGAGAGGATGTCCGTGATAGGCGGAACACTGCACACTGACTGCTGGGAAAACCGAGTGTTCCTCCTATCACGGACGAGGAGGAGGAGGAGGCACGGCTTTTAAACATGTAATGGCGCCTTACACGCTGATCACCAGGATCAGCAATGGGGGGGACACCGGACACCGAACACCGGACAGCGGACACCGGACAGCCAGCGATCTGACACAGGTGGCAGATCGGCGGGAGACAGATCGATCGGCACAGGTAGGCTGCACTGGGGACACAGGGGTTTGTATAGGACACAGGGGACATGCCGATGGGCATTTGCTGACCCTCTTTTCCACTTACAGTAGCTGCTCCATTTCCCCCCCCTCGGCTTATACACGGGTCAATAACTTTTCCCAGTTTTTTTGTGGTAAATCAGGGGCCTCGGCTTATATTCGGGACGGCCTATACTCGAGTATATACGGTATCTACCAACAATTGTTTTACAATGCTAAACATGTAATCCGATTCCTAAATTGTTTCATTTGTAAATTTCAAAGGCCAGTATCACACCAGAATACGGTGCGGCAAACCCAGATTCCATGTGCGTTTCCAGCGCCGCATTCAAAACACACCGCACTTGCGATCTACAGTGGGTGTCAGCGCAATGCCAACAACATCCAAAACGCAGGTCGCAAATGTAGTGTGTTTGCCTGCACGGGATTGCTTCGTACAGAAGTTCAATGCGATCCGGTTGCTCTGCATTTTGTAAACTAGTGCATTCACTATTTTTGCTGTGGTCCGGCATGATTTCAGCTCATTCAAGTGAAATTTCTGGAATTGCACTCCACCCAGATTGCACGTAAATTGCTTAGGAACGCACAGCGTGTTCCTGTGAGATTCATGGTGTGAACCTCCCCTAAAGGAATAATAGTGGTCAAAAAAGCAGTTACTTTTTGTGTAATAATTCTTCATGCAATGGGGGGTGGGCCAGGAGTTTGTCATTTACCTACATACTTTTTACTAATAGGTGTCCCTATTTCCTATCTTAGAAAGTTGGGAGGTATGTACAGTACATGGCCCCCAAAGACACTTTTCTAGCATCACTTGTTATACCTCCAATCTTGTTGGTTTTGGGACAGGTACACTTTTGCTAGTTTTTATAAGAATGGTTTGATATCCAGATATGGGTAGTTCTTTATTTAGTGCATGTTGTCTGAGAAGAGCCTGGACAAAAGCAATGGCATGAGATCCTGCTCCCCTCTGGAATTCTGCCAACCCCATATTATTCCAGCTTTGTTTTTTTGCCCTCCTAGATAGAACAGCATTTTAACCTGACAATTCAGGGCTGCATTTTAGCATCCATGCTACATTGGGCACTCAGGAGCAATGAACTCTATTATAAAATAGTAATGCATTAGGATAGTACACTTTTTTTTGTATTGGTTTTCAAGCCTCAAGGTTTTTTACCTTCATGCATTCTATGCATAAAGGTAAAAAAAATCCTTTGTGCAACAGTCCCCCTTAATACTTACCTGAGCCCCATTGTGATCCAGTGATGTGCATGAGAGCCTTGGCTCTTCAGGGACTCTCTCTTCTCATTGGCTGAGACAGCAAAGGGAGCCATTAGCTCCCCTTGCTGTCAATCACAGCCAGTGAGCCAATGAGAAGAGAAATGGGGTAGGACCTACTTGGGGCTCTGTGTGTGAATGACCTGAGAAGAAGAGGACGGGGGCTGCTCTGTGCAGAACCACTAAACAGAACATGTAAGTTTGATATGTTTATTTTTATTTTTTTAAATTTGCCTTTAATATCACTTTACATTTACCACAATCTATTAGGCTCAATTCACACCATAAGTGCACACATGCTGTTCTGCGTGTCTTATGTAGGGCAGTCTGTTCATTTCAATGGGCTGCCCTACGTACAAGAAGCACTAAAAAGAAGTCCCTGACCCTTTTAAGAAATCATACTGCACCAAAATGAATGGTGCTGTTGCAGCCTGCAAAAGGGCAGTGTGTTTCTGCAGGTGCGGAAAGAGTTGGCTACATATTTCATCATCTACTGATATTTTGATGCCTTTTCAGCAAATTTTTTAACCACATCAGCCCCGGAAGAATTTACCCCCTTCCTGACCAGAGCACTTTTTGCGATTCGGCACTGCGTTGCTTTAACTGACAATTGCGTGGTCGTGCCACGTTGTACCCAACGTCCTTTTTTTTCCACAAATAGAGCTTTCTTTTAGTGGTATTTGATCGCCTCTGCGGTTTTTATTTTTTGCTCTATAAACAAAAGAATAGTGACAATTTTGAAAAAAAAAAACGCATTATTTTTTACTTTTTGCTATAATAAATATCCCCCAAAAATATATAAAAAAAACATTTTTTTTCCTCAGTTTAGGCCGCTATGTATTCTTCTACATATTTTTGGTAAAAAAAAAATTAGCAATAAGCGTATACATTGATTGGGTTGTGCAAATGTTATAGCGTCTACAAAATAGGGGATAGATTTATAGCGTTTTTATTATATTTTGTTTTTATTAGTAATGGCGGCGATCTGCGATTTTTATGAGGACTGTGACATTATGGCGGGCACATCTGACATTTTTTACACTATTTTGGGACCATTGTCATTTATGCAGCGATCAATGCTATAAAAATGCATTGATTACTGTGTAAATGACACTGGCAGTGAAGGGGTTAACCACTAGGGGGCAGTGAAGGGGTTAAGTGTGTCCTAGGGAGTGATTCTAACAGTGAGAGGGCTTGACTTCAACACACAGAACAGTGATCACAGCTCTCGATGAGAGAGAGCTGTGATCACTGTCCTGTCACTAGGCAGAACAGGGAAATGTTTTGTTTACAAAAGCATCTCCCCGTTCTTCCTGTCCGTGGGACCCGCGGTCACGGAGATCGCGGCGCAACACCGATTCTTAAAGGGGACGTACCTGTATGCCCTTTTGCCTGGTCGGCAAGCAGGTAAATGGTGTATGGATCTCAAGTGGTAAAAAATGTAATTGTAGCAATGAATAACAAGAAGTCCAGTAGCAAATCATACTGCTAAATATTTTTTTTTTATAACATGTTATCCTTTCCTACATCTGCTTTAAACCATATTTATTGCTAGATAATACTTATGGCCTTGGGTACCACGGTTATTAGTAACTTCTTCCAATCATATTTAGAATTTCATGGAAAATCTAATGCTAATTAGTGGCCAAGGAGAAGCAAATTTAGTTTTTAGTAAGAACAAGCTGATACATTAGGCCCTTAGAGGAGTTCTATGGTCACAGAAAGCACTTTCATTTTATAACATCAGCATAGTAATAACAATACTTACTTTGGAAAATCCAATATAAGATTACTTGAAAAATTTCCTCTCATGTTGCAAGGGCTGCCTGCCTGCTGGCCATAGTTCTCCAGAACTTCCTGAATTCCCAGCATGCTGTGCAGCTTTTTCTCTGCTGTTACTCTCAGTTTCTAAGGACTACATATCCCATGGTACCTTGCTGCCCACAAGCACTGATTACTGTACTGACTATAAAATCCTATTCTCAGCACCTCTGTAGTTCGGAAGGCACTCTGAATTTTGTGACACAGCAGTGTCTATCAATAGGGCATAATGAGCATGTCACTGAAGTCAAGGAAGTTAATGTGTGAGGATCTTCACAAAGTAGGTTTACAAACAGAAGTAGGCTAGAAAAAATGAAATACAATGTGGAAATGAATATCTGATTTTACATTTTGACCATAGATAAACTTTAAAGTACAGTGGAACCTCGGGTTACGAGAATAATCCGTTCCAGGAGAATGCTCGTAATCCAAAGTACTCGCATATCAAAGCGAGTTTCCCCATTGAAGTCAATGGAAACAAAAATAATTTATTCCGCATTGACTTCAATGGCATGCAATACCGCATGTGGCCAGAGGCGGGGGGCGCTGGAGAGTCTCGGAAATGGCCGAAAAGGCCGAGTACACCTCGGCTGACCTCGGCAAACCTCAGAAAGACTTTGTCCCCGAGATTTGCCGAGATAAGCTGAGCTGTCCTCGGGCCTTTCCGTGCATTTCCGATCGGCAACGTTTGGCTCCAGAGCCCCCCCCCCCACCTCAGGCCAAACGCAGTACTACACACCGCTTTGGCCTGAATCGTGCTCGTTTTGCGAGACAACACTCGCAAACCGAGTTACGACTTTTAAAAATACAGTGCTCGTATTGCGAAACGCTCGTTAACCGCGTTACTCGCAATCCGAGGTTCCACTGTACTATTAAACCCTCAGTGTTTTTTTTCTAACAACCATTCCCCAGTAAACTACTTGTTAAAAGTCTCCCCTCCCCAAACCTCAGCACTCATACATTACAATGTTCAATGCTGCTGGTACCGGCTTTCTCAGGGCTGCAAAAAGAGTTAACATTGGACCCTTCAGTCTCCAGCCAGTCAGTTAGCTTGGAGAAGGCAGGGGTGTAGGAGGGAGGAGCAGGGAAGTGCCTTGCCATCCTAGGTTAAAGGGGTTGTAAAGGTTTTATTTTTTATTTTTTAACCACTTGCTTACTGGGCACTTAAACACCCTTCCTGCCCAGACCAATTTTCAGCTTTCGGTGCTCTCACACTTTGAATAACAATTACTCAGTCATGCAATACTGTATCCAAATGAATTTTTGTCCTTTTTTTCCCACAAATAGAGCTTTCATTTGGTGGTATTTAATCACCTCTGGGTTTTTTATTTTTTGCGCTATAAATGAAAAATTTAAAAAAAAACGCATTTTTCTTTGTTTCTGTGATAAAATTTAGCAAATTATTAATTTTTCTTCATAAATTTTGGCCACAATTTATACTGCTACATATCTTTGGTAAAAATAACCCCAATTTGTGGATATTATTTGATCTTTGTGAAAGTTAGAGAGTCTACAAGCTGTGGTGCAAATCATACAAAATTGATCACATCTGATGTACTGGTGGCCTATCTCATTTCTTGTGACAGGAAAGTACAAATACCCCCAAATGACCCCTTTTTTGAAAGTAGACATTCCAAGGTATTTAGTAAGAGGCATGGTGAGGTTTTTGATGTTGTAATTTTTTCCCACAATTCTTTGCAAAATTAATTTTTTTTCCCCACAAAATTTTCATTGTAATAGGTTATTTCTCTCACATGGCATGTGTATACCACAAATGACACCCCAAAATAAATTCTGCTACTCCTCCTGAGTGTTATGATACCACATGTGTGGGACTTTTACACAGCCTAGCCACTTAGAGAGGCCCAAAATGCAGGGAGCGCCATCACGTGTTCTAGGAGCATAAATTACACATCTAACTTGTTGACTACCTATCACACTTTTGAAGGCCCTGGAGCACCAGGACAATGACACGTGACACTGATGTGGCACTGATGACAGGTGGCACTGATACGTGGCACTGATAACATGTAACACTGATGTGGCACTGATGACAGATGCCACTAATACGGGGCACTGATGACACGTGACACTGCTGACAGATGGCACTAATACGGGGCACTGATGACACGTGACACTGATGACAGATGACACTAATATGTGGCACTGATGACAGATGGCACTAATACGTGGCACTGATGAGAGATGGCACTAATACGTGGCACTGATGACAGATGGCACCGATACGTGGCACTGATGACACGTGACACTGATGACAGATGGCACTGATACGTGGCATTGATGACACGTGACACTGATAACAGATGGCACGTGACACTGACGGGTGGCACTAATGACAGATGGCACTGATATGTGGCACTGATGACAGATGGCACTATGTGGCACTGATGACACGTGGCACTGACGTGGCACTGATGACAGATGGCACTTATACATGGCACTGGGGACAGGTGGCACTGAGGACAGGTGGCACTGGGGACAGGTGGCACTGGGGACAAGTAGCACTGGGGACAAATGGCACTGGGGACAAATGGCACTGGGGACAGGTGGCACTGAGAACAGGTGGCACTGAGGACAGTTGGCACTGACAGATGGCACTGGGGACAGGTGACACTGACAGATGGCAGTGGGGACAGGTGTCAATGGGGACAGATGGCAATGGGGATAGATCGCACTTTTTTTCCCCCGTTTTTTTCAATTTTTTTACTCACGGCAGCTGAGCCGTTCATCTCTCTCTCCTCACACGCTGTCTCTGTGTGAGGAGGGAGAGCGGCGCTGAGAGATGATCTCATATGTTTACATATGAGATCATCTCTCATTGGACACGCCGATCGTGCTGTAAAGGGCCGCTGTGATTGGCCGTTTACAGCGATCTGTGACTGGCTGTGTCCGAGGGACACGGCCAGCACAGAACTTCCCCGATGCGCGCTCTCAGGAGCGCGCATTAGGGAAGTAAACAGGAGGACATCCAGGGACGGCCTCCCGGCAGGGAGCGTCCGCACTGAGGCCGTCTTTCGGCTATAGCGCGGGCGCGAAGTGCTTAAATAACAAACATGTTATATTAACCTCCTCTGTGCAAGGGTTTTGCACAGAACAGCTGGATCCTCCTCTTCTGGGATCCCCCAGCGGCGCTCCTGGCTCCTCCTCTTCTCGAGTGCCCCCACGGAGAGCCACATTCAATGGGGGCACTCGTACAGGCGCGCTCTTGAGTCCTGCTGCTGCGTCCATTGACACAGACAGCAGGACTCAGCCCTGCCCCCGGCTCCCGTGTCACTAGATTTGATTGACAGCAGCGGGAGCCAATGACTCCTGCTGCTATCAATCTATCCAATGAGGACCTGAGACAGCAGCTGGAGCTGCTGGGCTCGTCCCCGTCGCTGGAATGATCAGGTTCAGGTAAGTAAAAGGGGGGCTCTGGGGGGCTGCTGCACTACAGAAGGTTTTTCACCCTAAAGCGGAGTTCCACCCAGAATTGTTTTATTTATTTTTATGTCTAATTGATTTATTTTGCATTTCTTGCTGCCTAAAAGCCCTTGGGAGCTTTCTGTTTTTGGTTTTGTTACAAATCTATTTCACCTTTCCACCTGGGCTCTCCTTCCTATGTATTCCTGGTACACCTGTGTGGAGGAACAAGCGTTCATAACGGAAAGCTTTTTGTGTGTTTTTTTTTGTGGGCACCTCCTTTCCAGTATCCATCACCTTCATCACCACCACCTTCAGTATGGAATATATGAGGATCATTGCGATAGCAATGCTCAGAGTTATGGCTATACAACACAAAGAGGAGAATACAGAAAGTCCCCTACATACGAACATTCAACTTGTGTTTGCATGTCCAATCCTGTAAAGCTGGGTACACACACTCAGTCTTTTTCGTTCAACCCAGTGGGCTGAATGAAAAAAAAACTGACAGATCATGTACCAACACAAGCAATGTTGTGCAGCGATCTCCTATGCTGTGCCTTTGTGTTCTGACAAGGGGACTCCCCCCCGCCAGAACACAGTGATCAGCATTCTCAGCCTTTGTGTACAAGCACTGATCTTTTCTGGACTTACGAACAAGTTGAACTTACAAACGAGTTTCCCGGAACAGAACTAAACTAGAACTGAATTAAAAAGGTTATGGAGTAGAGTGGCTGAAGAACCAGGATACCTTTTCCTGCATGAAATTGTTACAAGAGCTGAAGGAGAGTAATCTGGAGGATTTCTTCAGAACTATTTGAGGATGCCTGATGAGGCCTTTCAGCTGCTACTGATTTGTGTTTTTTTGGCAAAGTCTAATCTGGCTTTTCTATTCCTCAGGCTTATGAAAGGTTTGCACCTTGTGGTGAACCCTCTGTATTTGCTCTCGTGAAGTCTTCTCTTGATTGTAGACTTTGACAATGATACACTTACTTCCTGGAGAGCGTCCTTCACTTGTCTGGATCTTGTGAATGGGTTTTTCTTTACCATAGAGAGGATCCTGCGATCATCCACCACTGTTGTCTTCCATGAACGTCGAGGCCTTTTTATTTTGCTGAGTGAGAGTGTGAGAGTCCCATATCCATTATATAACTATAGCTTGAATATGTTTTGGTAAAAACCTGTAAAATACTAAAATTGTGCCTGTGTCTAAATATATATGGACCTAACTATGTTTTCACAGAAAGTCAGAAACATGAATTCAGTCGCTACAACAGGAACACTAGAAAATCATGATGTTCTTCTAGATGACACTGCTCAAAATGACACTAATGAAGCTCCTGATGATGCTTTGGAACCATTTCAAAGTATATCGGATGTGGAAACAGAACAGTTACAAAAATTGCACAAAAACTGGTATCTGATCTTTTGATGTGCTCATTTGAGTAGAGAAAACTAAAGATTATTTGTGTTCTGTTAAAAAAAAATTACTGGGTGTAGTTGACAGTGTATGTGAGATATAACACGTTGAATATGATTTTAAATGTTTTCTTTTTCATTTTCTTATGAAGTTGGTTAAAAAAATATATATATATGTGGGGTTTGAGAAAAAATACGTAAGGAGACCTCCACCTCCACTTAGATTTTTCTTTTGTTGAAAACAAGCAATTTATATATGATGCAAAACATCCGGCTTATGCAAAAAACTTTAGGTGCGCCCTGTACATATACAGTATCTCACAAAAGTGAGTACACCCCTCACATTTTTGTAAATATTGTATTCTATCTTTTCATGTGACAACACTGAAGAAATTACACTTTGTTACAATGTAAAGTAGTGAGTGTACAGCTTGTATAACAGTGTAAATTTGCTCAAAATAACTCAACACAGCCATTAATGTCTAAACCGCTGGCAACAAAAGTTAATACCCCTAAGTGAAAATGTCCAAATTGGGCCCAAAGTGTCAATATTTTGTTTGGCCACCATTATTTTCCAGCACTGCATTAACCCTCTTGGGCATGAAGTTCACCAGAGCTTCACAGGTTGCCACTGGAGTCCTCTTCCACTCCTCCATGATGATATTCACGGAGCTGGTGGATGTTAGAGACCTTGTGCTCCTCCACCTTCCGTTTGAAGATGCACCACAGATGCTCAATAGGGTTTAGGTCTGGAGACATGCTTGGCCAGTCCATCACCTTTACCCTCAGCTTCTTTAGCAAGGCAGTGGTCATCTTGGAGGTGTGTTTGGGGTCGTTATTATGTTGGAATACTGCCCTGCGGCCCAGTCTCCGAAGGCAGGGGATCATGCTCTGCTTCAGTATGTCACAGTCCATGTTGGCATTCATGTTTCCCTCAGTAAACTGAAGCTCCCCACTGCCGGCAGCACTCATGCAGCCCCAGACCATGACACTCCCACCACCATGCTTGACTGTAGGCAAGACACACTTGTCTTTGTACTCCTCACCTGGTTGCTGCCACACACGCTTGACACTATCTGAACCAAATAAGTTTATCTTGGTCTCATCAGACCACAGAACATGGTTCCAATAATCCATGTCCTTAGTCTGCTTGTCTTCAGCAAACTGGTTGCAGGCTTTCTTGTGCATTATCTTTAGAAGAGGCTTCCTTCTGGGACGACAGCCATGCAGACCAATTTGATGCAGCGTGCAGCTTATAGTCTGAGCACTGACAGGATGACCCCCCACCCCTTCAACCTCTGCAAAAATGCTGTCAGCACTCATTTGTCTAATTCCTAAAGACAACCTCTGGATATGACATTCAGCACGTGCACTCCTTCTTTGGTTGACCATGGCGAGGCTTGTGTTAAACCACTGTATGGTCTTGGCCACCGTGCTGCAGCTCAGTTTCAGGGTCTTGGCAATCTTCTTATAGCCTAGGCCATCTTTATGTAGAGCAACAATTGTTTTTTTTTAGATCCTCAGAGAGTTCTTTGCCATGAGGTGTCATGTTGAACTTCCAGTGACCAGTATGAGAGAGTGAGAGCGATAACACCAAATTTAACACACCTGCTCCCCATTGACACCTGAGACTTTGTAACACTAATGAGTCACATGAGTAGCAAAGTGTCATTTCTTCAGTGTTGTCACATGAAAAGTTAGAATAAAATATTTACAAAAATGTGAGGGGTGTACTCACTTTTGTGAGATACTGTACATAGAAAAAAAGCAATATGAAGAACAATAAATTAAATAAACTACACTACTACTATATACCCTCCAAAAACACGCTCTCCAAATAAAGAAAACAAGAATAGATTGGATAAGCAACTCAATGAGTGTAACTGAAAGCTTCCATTCTGACATTACTTGGCATTACTTGGCCAACAGCTATCACTTTTCCGCCCATCTTTAACCACTTCAGCCCCGGACCAATTTGCAGCTAAAGGACCAGGCCCCTTTTTGCAATTCGGCACTGCGTCGCTTTAACTAACAATTGCGCGGTCATGCGACGTGGCTCCAAAACAAAATTGGCGTCCTTTTTTTCCCACAAATAGAGCTTTCTTTTGGTGGTATTTGATCGCCCCTGCGGTTTTTATTTTTTGCGCTATAAACAAAAATAGAGCGACAATTTTGAAAAAAATGCAATATTTTTTACTTTTTGCTATAATAAATATCCCCAAAAAATATATAAAAAAACATTTTTTTTCCTCAGTTTAGGCCGATACGTATTCTTCTACATATTTTTGGTAAAAAAAATCGCAATTAGCGATTATTGATTAGTTTGCGCAAAAGTTATAGCGTTTACAAAATATAGCATTATTTTTATAGCATTTTTATTAATATTTTTTTTTTATTAGTAATGGCGGCGATCAGCGATTTTTATTGTGACTGCGACATTTTGGCGGACACATCGGACATTTTTGACACATTTTTGGGACATTTGTCATTTATACAGCAATCACTGCTATTTAAATAGCACTGATTCCTATGTAAATGACAGTTGTAGTTAGGGGGTTAACCACTAGGGGGCGGGGAGGAGTCAGTGTGATGTGTTGTGTTTTTTTTTACAGTAGGGGGGCGTGGCTGTACGTCTGACGTCATTGATCGGCGTTCCCGATGACAGGGAACCGCCGATCACTGACAGTCAGTGTAGGAAGCGCGGGGAGAGGTTTGTTTACATAGACCTCTCCCCGTTCTTCAGCTCCGTAACCCGATCGCGGGATACCAGCGGCGATCGGGTCCGCTGGTCCCGCGGCCGGGGTCACGGAGCTCCCGACCGGGTCGCGAGCGCGCCGCTAGCGGCGCGCACGCGACCCACGGGCAGGCACATGCACGATCACGTACAGGTACGTGATTCTGCCTGCCCGTGCCATTCTGCTGACGTATATATGCAGTGGCCGGTCGGGAAGCGGTTAATGCTGCCCTAGGCTTATATTTCCATTAAATAGAGTTATTTGCCATGAGGTGCCATGTTGAACTTTCAGTGACCAGTATGAGAGAGTGAGAGCGATAATACCAAATTTAATACACCTGCTTCCCATTTACACCTGCGACCTTGTAACACTAACGAGTCACATGACACCAGGAGGGAAAATGGCTAATTGGGCCCAATTTGGACATTTTCACTTAGGGGTGTACTCACTTTTGTTGCTAGCGGTTTAGACATTAGTGGCTGTGTGTTGAGTTATTTTGAGGGGACAGCAAATTTACACTGTTAAGCCCCTTTCACACGATAAGTCCGCTTGGATCCACCTGTCTGTTTTTCAGGTGGATCCGAGCGGGCCACCCATTGACTCCTATGGGCAAGCGGATGTCAGCGGAGATGTGTCCGCTGACACCCACCTGCCATCCGATCCGCTAAAAAAAAAAAGACAGATGGCGATACGCTCATCGGATTCAGCGGATCGGATCGAATGAGATCTGATGAAAACGGACATGCTGTCCGTTTTCGTACGATCTCCCCATAGAAATCAGCGGGGCTCTGAGGGGTCCCTCCCCGCTCAGTGAGCAGAAACGGACCTGTCATCTGCCGGCTCAGCCTACCAAAATTACTGCAAGGGCACAACGACGACTTATCCAGGAGGTCATAAAATAATCCAGAACAGCATTTAAAGAACTGCAGGCCTCACTTCCCTCAGTTAAGGTCATTAATCATGATTCAGCAATAAGAAAGAGACTGGGCAAAAATGGCATCCATGGGAGAGTTCCAAAAAGAACGCAAAGGCTCATCTCACATTTGTCAAAAAACATCTTGATTATCCCCAAGACTTTTGTTTTTTTTATATATAATGGCATTGATCTCATCCTATAGGTATACCTGATATGGTAATTTACATACTTTTTATGATTTACAATAAAGGTTACGTTTTAGTTAAGTGGCCTTTTGGTGCATAGGGAAGCGCACCCTCATCTAGTTCTAGTCTAATTTTGCCGCAGTGTTAGCAATATCACAGGCTTTGTATATATACTGGTAACCTGCAGCATATTACAATTTTGTTTTGGGGTTTAGATACACTTATTCAACCCCTACACAACATACATAACAATAACACCAGCTACTAAACATGACTTTCTCTCTCTTGGTACCAATGTCCATCACTTAGTAACCATACCACCTAAAAACAAATATATACTAACACAATCCAGTAAAACTTTGGATTGCGAGCATAATTTGTTCCAGAAACATGCTTGTAATCCAAAGCACTTGTATATCAAAGCAAATTTCCCCATAAGAAATAATGGAAGATTTGTTCCACAACCATTTATTTATAAGTCCTTCAGTTTATAGTCCATAATAAAAGATTATAGCAATGTGGTTGTGTAACCATAAAATGCCCATCCATGAATGGCAGCCTCCACAAGGGGATTAGAAGTAAAATCCAGCAGGTGCTACAGAGTGTAAAAGAGAAGAGAGGCGCCTCTAAGTGTAACAATATGGTTACATTTAATGAAGGTACAACATTTAGAAGCTCATACGATTGATGATTAAAACAGGCACATCTAAATATGCAGGCATCAGGGGTAAAGCTGTCCACATAGACCATCCCCCGCACCGCCGGCTCTCACCGCTGTCAGTCTGCAATTCTGACCGGGAAGACTACCCTGCAGTAGAGAAATCTGAAGGCGAAGCTTGAAGCGCTCGTGGAGCACAGCGTGGAAGGGATGACATTGATGGCGGTGAGGAGGATGGTCTATGTGGACAGCTTTCCCCCGGATTCCTGAATACTTAGATATGCCGTTTTAATCATCAACAATGTGAGTTTCTAAATGTTGTACCTTCATTAAATGTAACCATATTGCTACACTTAGTGGCGCCTCTCTTCTCTTTTACACTCAGTTGTGACATGATGTTACTCTTATATCAAGACATCGCTTGTATCTCAAGTCAAAATTTATAAAAAAAATGTTGCTTGTCTTGCAAAACGCTCTCAAACCAAGGTTGTACATTGTTTTGACCAATTCATGTTTTACATGTGAAGTGTGATGCAATTTCTCCCAAGATATTCCTATTACTAAATTTTGACACAAATGTTAACTAGTTAAAAATATATTTTCTTCCATTTAACCGAATACACCAACACTAGTGTGACTTGCAGCATTATAGAGAAGGGACATAACATTCCACACATCTGCTGTACCGAAAACAAAAAAAAAAAACTATAAATATTTCTTACAACATAATGAACACTTGGTGGCCAAATTCTTTTGCATAATAGCTGCTGCCATGGAACTTCCACGTGATTCTGGCTTGACAACACTTCTTCAACCAGAACATTATAAACATAATACATACAGTATGTTAAACATTTCTTCTTTATACACAGTTTTACAGCCAGTAGGTTTTATTACATTTGGGTCATAGATCTATTATACAAACTATTCACTTTAAAGTGATATTAAAGGCAATTATTATTATTTTTAAAAATAACAAACATGTCATACTCACCTGCTCTGTGCAGTGGTTTTGCACAGAGCACCCCGGATCCTCCTCTTCTCGGGTCTCCCCCCTGTGCTCCTGGCCCTTCCCTCCTGCCGAGTGCCCCCAGAGCAAGCAGCTTGCTATGGGGACACCAAAGATAGCTCGCTCCTGAGCTGCTACTGCTGCTGTGTGTCTATTCACACACAGAGCCGTGGTTCGGCCCCACCACTCCTCTCTTCTCATTGACTCGCTGGCTGTGACAATGGCTCCCACAGCTGTCTTAGCCAATAAGGAGGAAGAGTCCTCCGAGAACCAAGGCTCTTGTGCACATCGCTGGATTGCAGTGGAGCTCAGGCAGGGACGGGAGGAGGTCCGGGGAGGCAGGTGAGGCTGAGCCTCACCTGTTATGAACATAAAAAAAAAAAATATATATATATATTTTATTTTTTAAATTGAGCTTCGAGGGTTGTAGCTCGGCGACCTAAGGTCACAGAGACCCCAGATTGGGGGGTAGGTAGCCTAAGTCCTACCCCACCACTGTGGGGCTCCACGACCTATGGTTCCGGAGATACGGGGCTCCTTGCGCAGCCTGTCAGAAGCTACATACAGAGCAGCCACTTTGGCACACTCTGTTTGCAGCAGACTAAAGAGGATGAGCTCACAGTGCCTTTCACTTCTTGTCAGAGGCACTGAGCTCAATGGACAGCTTGGAGTCTTGGTCCAAGTACCATTAGCCCCAGCTGTCCAATAAAAATGCTGCAGTGGAGGCACGCCTTTCACTGCATTGTCATAGAAGGGGCATGTGTCTAAGGCCCCTTTCACACTGAGACTCTGGCCACGTTGACGGTAAAGAGCCGCTAGTTTTAGCAGCGCTTTAGTGGCGCTTTTCAGCCACTGGCAGGGTGCTTTTAACCCCCCGCTAGCGGCCGAAAAGGGTTAAAAGCGCGCACAAAGCGCAACTGCCGAAGCGATTTGCATGTGATTTGTAGGCCATTGATTTTTTGCAGGGGCAATTTTGGGAGCGTTGTATTCATAACTTTTAAACCGCCCCAAAGTTGCTGCTTGCAGGACTTTTTTTCCTGTCCAAGCGCACCGCTCCAGTCAGGCTTTGACACTGGGACTGCTTGAGTACAGTTTTTGAAAATATAATAAATGACTTTAAAAACAATATATAATAATTATTTGTATACTGTATTACTTACTTATAGTAATTAACCTCTTGCCACCCAGGCCAATTCTGACACTTCTGTCCTACATGTAATAGTCATAATTTTTTTGCTAAAAGATTATTCAGAACCCCCAAACATTATATATATATTGTTTTAGCAGACACCCTAGGGAATAAAATGGTGGTCGTTGCAACTTTTTATGTTACACGGTATTTGCGCAGCAATTTTTCAAACGCATTTTTTTGGGGGGAAAAAATGTTTCATGAATAAATTTAAATAAAAATGTAGCACGGCCCCCTTGGGGACTGCTTGGATTTACCTGCTCATCTGCATCGCCATGACCCTGTGAACATTTCAACCCACCTGACACTGCGTTCAGACATCATTGCAACACCTTTAAGTTACATAGTTACATGGTTACATAGTAGGTGAGGTTAAAAAAAGACACAAGTCCATCAAGTCCAACCTATGTGTGTGTGATTATATGTCAGTATTACATTGTATATCCTTGTATGTTGCGGTCGTTCAGGTGCTTATCTAATAGTTTCTTGAAATTTTCAATGCCCTCCACTGAGACCACCGCCTGTGGAAGGGAATTCCACACCTTGCCGCTCTTACAGTAAAGAACCCTCTACGTAGTTTAAGGTTAAACCTCTTTTCTTCTAATTTTAATGAGTGGCCACGAGTCTTGTTAAATTCCCTTTTGCAAAAAAGTTTTATCCCTATTGTGGGGTCACCAGTACGGTATTTGTAAATGTGAATCATATCCCCTCTCAAGCGTCTCTTCTCCAGAGAGAATAAGTTCAGTGCTCGCAACCTTTCCTCATAACTAATGTCCTCCAGACCCTTTATTAGCTTTGTTGCCCTTCTTTTTACTCGCTCCATTTCCAGTACATCCTTCCTGAGGACTGGTGCCCAGAACTGGACAGCATACTCTAGGTGCAGCCAGACCAGAGTCTTGTAGAGCGGGAGAATTATCGTTTTATCTCTGGAGTTGATCCCCTTTTTAAAGCATGCCAATACTCTGTTTGCTTTGTTAGCAGCAGCTTGGCATTGCATGCCATTAGTGAGCCTATCATCTAATAGGACCCCAAGGTCCTTTTCCATCCTAGATTCCCCCAAAGGGTCCCCCCCCCCCCCCCCCCCCCCCAGTGTATAGATTGCATTCATATTTTTGCCACCCAAATGCATTATTTTACATTTTTCTACATTGAACCTCATTTGCCATGTAGTTGCCAACCCCATTAATTTGTTCAGATATTTTTGCAAGGTTTCCACATCCTGCGGAGAAGTTATTGCCCTGCTTAGCTTAGTATCGTCCGCAAATACAGAGATTGAAGTAATCCGACAACACTCAATACGTTTATATTCTGTTAACGTTTACTGGAATACTTCAGTGAAGATATGGTTGCACAAAAGAGGTAATGGTTCAACTGAGCTTGGGATAACAGCAAAACCCAGTTGAGTGACTCCTCAATAAAATGCCAGTTAAGACAGTTGGCCACAACAGATTATAATATACACATATGTACAATGGAGTACCACTTGAACATAACCTGAAAGGATAAGCATAGTTTAAGTATCAATTCTGACAATACTTCTAGAAAGAGAAACCCAGGCTGGCCTATTTAACCTTTGATCCTAATGAGAGATGAAGCTAAACATGGATGATATGAGGGCCCTTTAAGTAGCAATGACAGAATGTCCCCGTTGCAGATCTGATGGTCTTCACCGGTAGGTCTTAGCAGACACCCTATGGAATAAAATGGTGGTTTTTGCAACTTTTTATGTTACACGATACTTGCGCAGCAACTTTTCAAAAGTTTTTTTTTGGAAAGAAACTGTTTCATTCATAAAAAAAACACTAAAATTAACATGATTTTTTTTTTGTGTACCAAAGCGATGCTTTACATTTTTTTGCAGGTTACTTATTTAGAGTTACAGAGAAGGTCTAGTGCTAGAATTATTGCTCTCGCTCTAACGATCGTGGCGATACCTCACATGTGTGTATCTGGCTCTGATACTAACATGTGCCTACCCAGCCACTGACTGGTATCTCTCCCCAGCCTGTCCCCACACACCCTCTCACCTGCTGACCTGTGGATGGGGGAATCACTCCCACAGTGTTATTGTGTTCTGCCAGTGAATACAATGATCAGTGTTGCTAACTATAGCTGGCAGCACTGATTGTTTTGGGGAAAACCTGACAGGCTGGTTGTACTCAAGTCGGTTAATAGGTTGACTTGTGTAAAACCTGCTAGCCCATACATAGATCGACTATGGCTGGTCTCTGCTTAATTGGTGTAATTTCAATCCATGTATGGCCCGCTTAACCACTACACTGTCCCTAAACATCCTTCCACAAACCTTTTTTTTCATTTTTCCTTCCCAGATTACTTCATCCTCCTCCTTTATATAGTGCCCGCTGTCATACACATCTCTTCTGTACATAGTGCCCACTGTCGTACCCTCCACACTCCTCTCCTGTACATACTGCTCACTGTCATACCCTCCACACTCCTCTCCTATACATAGTGCCCACTGTCATACCCCAACACTTCTCTACTATACATAGTGCCCACTGTCATACCCTCCATACTCCTCTCCTATACATAGTGCCCACTGTCATACCCCAACACTTCTCTACTATACATAGTGCCCACTGTCATACCCTCCACACTCCTCTCCTGTACATACTACTCACTGTCATACCCTCCATACTTCTCTCCTATACATAGTGCCCACTGTCATACCCTCCACACTCCTCTCCTGTACATACTGCTCACTGTCATACCCTCCACACTCCTCTCCTATACATAGTGCCCACTGTCATACCCCAACACTTCTCTCCTATACATAGTGCCCACTGTCATACCCCAACACTTCTCTCCTATACATAGTGCCCACTGTCATACCCTCCACACACTCCTCTCCTGTACATACTACTCACTGTCATACCCTCCATACTCCTCTTCTATACATAGTGCCCACTGTAACAGAGTGGTAGTATATTTGGTGATGACTGTAGCTAAAGATGCTTATGCATGGTGTTCAAATAAAGGTGCAGTGAAGTGTTCCCAAAATAAAGCTGTCTGTGTCCCAGTGAAACAACAAAGGAAAGATTTGCAAAGATGGGCAGTGGCCCTCTCACCAACGACCAGACCGATTTGATGCCTTCAAGCTAGCGAATCCTGGATGGACACCCTGGCTGCGGACCTGCTTGTGAAGATCACCCGTTGTAGAGCATGGGTTGCTGCAATGTAGAGGTGGTGCTGATCACATGTCCGATGAACAGCAGGCAACGCTGGACCCCTTCTCGGTCAGGTCGGATGACTGTAAACCGTGTGGTAGGCCGCGACCTCACTACTCTTGCACGGAGAGATCCTTCACACACGAGACCTGGGAGGAAAAGAGCGTGGGGAGGATCTTTGGTCTCTTTTATATCTCTTCCTAGCAATCTCTCTGGTGATAGCAAAGATCCCTGGGATATGTAGTCCGGGTGTATAGAGATGCAGGCGAATAGCCATGTGATAGAACTACAAGTCCCACAATCCCTTTAGTTGGGCTCACAAATACGATTTCAGTCTAGTAACGCTGGGCACTATAGGGACAATATGATATACAGACAGGGCAGGAAATAGCTGTTCGTGGCAATCGTAGTCCATATTGCTAAATAAAGATAAACCAATTTTTTTGTATAATGTGAAAGATGATGTTACGCCAAGTAAATAGATACCCAACATGTCACGCTTTAAAATTGTGCACACCTGTGGAATGGCGCCAAACTTCAGTACTTAAAAATCTCCATAGTCGACGCTTACATTTTTTTTGCATATTACATGTTTAGAGTTACAGAGGATTATTGCTCTTGCTCTAATGATCGTGGCATATGTAACCTGTGTGTATCTGGCTCTGATACTAGCCAGTGCCTCACCAGCCACTGACCTCACCGGAAGTATTGAGGAGGGGCTGCTGCACAGAGAAGGTTTTGCATGAAAGTAAAAAACCTTGAGCTTTTATAACCACTATGCACACCTGCAAAATTTTGGGCACAAAACAGTGTAAGGCCTGGTTTACACCTATGTGTTTTTTTGTGCTTTTTGCAGAAAAGCACTACAGTCCATTTAACATGTTTTTTTAAGAGAGATGTTCACATCTATGCTTTTTTTGGCTGCTGTGTTTTTGGAAAGAGTCAGAGACTTTTTTAAACACAAAACAGTGCGTTTTTGGTTTAATAGACTTCAATGGAGAAGCTGCAGAAAAGCATGTAGTGCATTTTTGTTGCGATTTTGCCGCCTTTTGCATTTTTTAATCTGCCCAACAACAAATTGGCCAAAAAAATGATGAAAAACGCAAAACGCATCAAAAACATGTGTGCAAAAAGCACTGCAGAAACGGATCAAAAGCAATCTGCATAGGTGTGAAAAAGGCTTTAGAAATGACATACCCTGTTTCCCCGAAAATAAGACCTAGCGTGATTGTCGGTGATGGCTGCAATACAAGCCCTACCCCCCAAATAAGCCCTACCATGTTTCCCCGAAAATAATCCCTAACCTGAAAATGAGACCTACAAGGACTTTAACTAGGGCTTATTTGGGGGGTAGGGCTTATATTGCGGATATCACCGACAATCACGCTAGGTCTTATTTTTGGGGAAACAGGGTATGTCTTATCATACACCTTTCTAAAACTTAGGCCCCTTTCACAAGGGGCAGATCCGTTCAGCGAACTCCGCTAGCTCAGCGGGGGATCGCTCGGTTGATCCCCACTGAGCAGGCAGATGACAGGTCCGTCTCCACTCACTGTGCAGGGATGGACCTGTCAGAGCCCCGCTGTTCTCTATGGAAAGATCGGTTGAAAATGTAAAGCATGTCCGTTTTAATCCAATCCCATACGTATCGCCTTTCATCTGTTTTCAGCAGGTGTCGTTGGACCGCTGATTTCCACCTGCCCATACAAGTCAATGGGTGGCCCGATCGGAACCACCTGAAAAACGGACAGGCGGATCTTTGCGGGCCGATCGCGTGAAAGGGATCTTACCGTACAAATGAAAAATGCAATTAAGTTATTGTATTTGTTCAAAAAGCTTTATATATGTATTTAACCACTTCAATACCAGGTACTTATACACCTTCCTGCCCAAGCCAATTTTCAGCTTTCAGCGCTGTTGCAATTTGAATGACAATTGCGCGGCCGTGCTACACTGTACCCAAATTTTCTTTTCTCATTTTGTTCCCACAAATAGAGCTTTCTTTTGGTGGCATTTGATCACCTCTTTGATTTTTATTTTTTGCGCAACAAATAAAAAAACCTGAAAATTTTGAAAAAAATATATATTTTTTTTGTTTTTGTTAATTTTTTTGTAAAGTACGTTTTCTCCTTAAATGACGGGCACTGATAAGGCGGCATCGATGGGCACCAATGAGGTGGCATCAACGAAGTGGCACTGATAGGCGGCACTGATGGGCACTGATAGGTGGCACTGGTATGCGGCTGATGGGCACTCATAGGCAGCACTGATGGGTACTTATGGGTGGCACTGATGGGAACTTATGGGTGGCACTGATGGGTGGCACAGATGGGTACTGATGGTCACTGATAGGTGGGCACTGATGGGCATGGATGGGCACTGAGAGGTGGCACTGATGGACACTGATGGGTGGAAATGATGACACTTATGGTTGGCATTGCTGGGCATCACTTGTCTGATCTGCTGCATAATGTTGCCAGTCAGTGCCCATTTGTGGGCACTGATTGGCATATATTTGGCATATTTTTGTATATGTGGATGGCCATGGGGTACGTACCTGGCCATCCACATGTTGGGGGTTTCCCTGGTGGTCCTGGTGGCTTCCCTTGTGGTCCAGTGTGGGCATCCGAGGGGGGGCTGCGCTGATAAACAATCAGCGCAGACCCCCCCTGTCAGGAGAGCAGCCGATCAGCTCTCCTCTACTTGTGTGTCTGTCAGACGCAAGTGAGGAAAAGCTGATCCACGGCTCTTCCTGTTTAAATAGTAATCAGCCATGATTGGACACGGCTGATCACATGGTAAAGAGCCTCCGCTGGAGCGGTGTGTCAGACTTACACACCGCACCACTGATCGCCGCGATGCGCGCCCCTACGGGCACGTGGCGGCTGTTATCCTGCTGGACGTCATATGACACCCAGTCAGGATAACTGAACCACCGCCCAGGCGTAATTCTGCTAGAGACCGGGCGGGAAGTGGCTAAAGAGGAACTGCAGTCTGCTCACATAATTTGTAATAAAAACATCTTTGCCATTCTGAAGCTTCCCTCCAACCACTTTGCATATTATTTTATATACACTGTAATTTTGTACTTGCCAAATATGCTGCAGAAATCTCCCTCCACTGAGTCTGGCTGCAACCATTTTAACTGTGGGCAGCTGCAGCTTCTGCCTGTTCATTCCTGGATTTACACAGACATACACCTCCAGCTCTGCAGCTTTCATTGGCCCTCTTATGACTCATCCCCCCTCCCTTCCTGGAAAACCCTAATGAGAGTGAGAGAGAGAGTTCTGCATGATGTCATAAGCCTAGGCTTTTTACCAGAAAGAAACAGGATATGGGCGGTATTTACTGGCAGAAAAAAATGTTTTACTATCCAAAGTTAAAACAACAAGGGCAGAAGATTTAAGAGATGGAACGTTGAAAAAATTACTGAAGGTCGGCTTTAAAATGGAAGAAAGCTATTATTGTCTTTGTAGCAGCTTTTTATAATCTTTTACTTTTTTTTACTACAGCACTCAGACTGATTGCGAGAGTGCCAGCATTTTTTTTTACAAAGCTCTTAAAAGTTCTGAAATAAAGAGCCTCCCTGCTCACAGTTTTTAAATTTGAGGCTTTCCACATCAGGATCCAAAAGATTTCTAGGTACACAAAATTTCAGAACCTCTTTCTCTACAATGCCCCTTTATGATTTAGAAAAAAGCTTGGCATCAAACGTTTATAAAAGATTAAATGATTTTACACAATCTTCTATAGGGCATTTATTAAAGCACAACTCCAACCAAATGAACAGCCCAATAAAAATAAAATAAAACCAACTTTTGTTGCCATATTCATATCCAGTCCTGTATTTTTCAGTCATTAGATGTCCTCAGTCAGATGGCCAGCATCATTCAGCCCAGTCCCTCTGAAGTCAGGTCCCCCTGGACCCATCCCAGCCTGTGACTGGACAGTGATGGGAGAGGTGGCCCAGTGCTGAACTCCTCTCTCTGTCACTCTGCTTTCCTCCTATCAGCATACTTACTGGCTCATTGTACTGCTTCTTCTCTCACACTCACACTCTGCTGTACAGGAACTACAGGAGGCTGATATCAGGTCAACAACAAGTTCTTATACTGCTTGCATTAATTTAATTAAAAGAGAAGTTCAGGAATCTTGAAAAAAACAAACATACATAGTCACCTAGATGGCTGAAGGACCGATCCCAACTGCAGCTGTCCCCCGCTGCCTCTAGACCAAGAATTGAGCAATTAAACACAGGTGATCGCTCAGCTCTCTGTCTTCAGTGAGTAGAGAACCGATTACTGTTAGACCCCTTTCACACTGGGCCGCGGCCGTGTTAGTGCTGTTTAAGCGGCGCTTTTTCAGCCGCTAGTGGGGCGCTTTTAACCCCAAAGAAGGGGTTAAAAACTCCTGTTTTTTTTTGCGGCACTTCCCAAACGCTTTTCAGGTGCCTGAAAACCACCCAATGTGAAAGGGGTCTTAGTCACCACCTCTCTGCTCTGCCCCTCCAGCGCTCACTGAGCTCTGAGCTGTGGAGGGGGTGGGAGCAAGTGGCTCATTTCCCCAGCGACTTGCTGAGAGGCTGAGCGAGCTGCTGATCCAGACATCTGGGTAGAATAGATCCTGACTGTAAAGCTGACAGCGGACTTTAGCCCGCTGCCAGCAAAAATGGGTCACAGGAGTGCAAATCTAAGTGCACTCCTGTGACCCACGGAAGAAGTAGGGCCAAAAGAGCTTTGGCCCTACTTCTACTATAATGCTGCATACACACGATCGGATTTTACGCCAGCAAAAGTCCGATGTGAGCTTTTGGTCGGAAATTCCGACTGTGTGTATGCTCCATCGGACTTTGCTCGGTATTCCCGCCAGCAAAAGCTTGAGAGCAGGTTCTCAATTTTTTCGGTCGAAAAAAGTTCCAATTGGAAATTCCGATCGTCTGTAACAATTCCGATGCGCAAAATTCCTACGCATGCTCGGAAACAATTTGACGCATGCTCGGAAGCACTTACCTTTATTTTTTTGGCTCGTTGTGGTGTTGTATGTCACCGCGTTTTTGATGGTCAGAGAACTTTTGTGTGACCGCGTGTATGCAAGACAAGCTTTAGCGGAATTCCATCGGATAAACCATCCAAGATTTTATCTGATGGAAAATCCGATCGCGTGTACACGGCATATGCTGTCCAAAAGTTTTAGCATGCATGCAAAAGTCATGAGTGATGTTTGTAATCTATGTGAAATGTAATTAGTTTATTGGTTGCCATTCGCTAGAGGAATATAACAATCCCTAACATTTGATCTGAAGAGAAAATAGCCTTAATAACATTTGATTAGAAGAGGTAAAGAATATTGGACCAATAGAGAAAATATAGAGAAAATAACCGAACACTATAGGTTAAGTGTATAACAAATTAAACAAAAAAAATACGATATAAGTGCTCTAAAAATCTGAACGTTGCTATGGGACAGCATTACTCACTACTAACAGGATACAAGAATAATAGCATTGCACCGACACCGTTTCTTTAGTACAAGTGCAAGTACAAGTATCAATAATTGTGCTCAATTACTCACTGATACCGATTACTGATACCTTTGCGTTGCGATTTGAGCCCAAAATGAATGGGCTCAAATCGCACTGAGAAGAAGCGGTGCAATTCCTGTCTGAATCGCATGCGGTTTCCCGCACTGCTCCTGTGTGAACCCAGGCTTAAGTCACTTTTACAAGCCTGGGTTTACACAGAAGTGGCGGGGGATACGCATGCGATTCGGACAGGAATCGCACCGCATTCCTGTACAAATCAAATGCGATTCTTTGCAGTGCAATTTGAGCCCATCCATTTTGTATGCGCTCAAATCGCACCACAAAGGTATTGGTATTAGGTATCGGAACATTTGCACGAGTACCCGTTCAAATTCTCAGTATCAGCAACGATAATGATACTGGTATCGGTGCAGCCCAATAAAATATATTTAATCCAAAACCGTGTTAAACTGTCTCTTTAAGTTATAATTCCCAAAACTTGCACACCCCTTCAATCAATAAAACTCATAACCAATGTCAGCTTTACCATTAACTACATCACAGTGCTCCATATACAAGGTACTAAATTAGTGAATAAAGATCAAACATATGTGAGTGACACCCCACTGCAAAGCAGATGAATCTTCTGTGCAAACACTTCTATATTGGCCTCCAGTATTCAGTATCCCTAAGCAGGGAAAAAATATAGAACAACTCTCCATGGTGTAGTAAACTCATACACCAATTTATTAACCCTAGGTTCACATCTATGCGGCTGCACTTGATGCATTTTTCAGGCACGTTTTGCAGGGCGTTTTAAAAACCCTCATTTTTAATGCAATTGTATATGCAGTTTTCATACATTTTGCGTTTTACGTATTTTTTTTGTTTTCTTTCTAAACACACTGTACATTGCTGGTCGCTAAGAGCGGGCCGGGAAGCCAGCCGCTGCGTTCTTAACAATGAATGTCCAGCTGACAGCTGAATGTAAAAATTAAAATTGTGAGAAAAAAATCCACACCAGGCCCTTCGTGTCTAGTATGGATTCGGAGGGACACCATGCCCCCCCCCCCCCACGCCAACATTTTTTTTTAAATGACGTGGGGTCGTCTCCCCAAGATCCATACCAGACCCTTATCCGAGCATTCAGCCCGTCAAGTCAAGAAAGGGAGGGGACGAGCGATCAACCCCCTTTTTCTGAACCATACCAGGCCACATGCCCTCAACATGGGGGATGGGTGCTTTGGGGTGCCACAAAGCACCTTGCCCCCATGTTGATGAGGATAGGGGCCTCTTCTCCACAACCCTGGCCGGTGGTTGTGGGGGTCTTTGGGCAGGGGGCTTATCAGAATCTGGAAGTCCCCTTTAACAAAGGAGGCCCCAGGATCCCACCCCCCCCCCCCATATGTGAATGACCCATTCACCCCAAAAAGCAGCGAAGTGTTAAAAAAAAACAAAAAAAAAACAAGAGACGCATTCTGACAAGTCCTTTATTAAAAATTAAAAATGTCCCCTGTCGTAGCTCCAACGTCTTCTTTCTCTGGTACCGATGTTGTCTTCATCCAGTAGTTTCTTCTCCCTCCGATGCAGCCTTCTCCCCCTGGTGCTGTCTTCTCCCTGAGCTGTCTTCTCCTTAAGCTGTCTTTTTCACGTGTCATCACAATGGGCGGGTTCTCCGGATGACGTCATCGGATGCTATATAATAAAAGGCAGACAGCGGGAGATAACACATCGAAGGAAGACAACGTTAGAAGAAGATCGTTCTTTTTTTTGTTTTTAGTGGTTAAGTGGCGGCGAGGAAGAAGACAGCTCAAGGAGAAGACAGCACAAGGGGGAGAAGAAACGACTGGAGGAAGAAGACATCGGTACCAGAGGAAGAAGACATCGGTACAGGAGAAAAACATTTTTTTTTAATAAAGGACTTGTCAAAAACCGTCTGTCATTTTTTTTAACACTTTTTATGTGCCCCATACTCATTCACATGGGGGGGCCCCCTTTCCTAAATTCCAATAAGCCCCCTGCCTGCAGACCCCAACAACCACCGACCAGTGTTGCGGGGAAGAGGCCCTTGTCCCCATCAACATGGGGGCAAGGTGCTTTGGGGTGGGGGCCGAGCCCCCCTGCCCCAAAGAACCCATCTCCCATGTTGAGGGCATGTGGCCTGGTATGGTTCAAGAGGGGGGGGCATTCACTCGTCCCCTCCCTTTCCTGACCTGCCAGGCTGCATGCTTAGATAAGGGTCTGGTATGGATTTTGGGCATGGGGGGACCCCAAGCCATTTTTTTCACGGTTTTTATTTTGCCGGCAAATTTTTTTTTTTACATTCAGCTGTCAGCGGGGTTTCCCACTGACAGCTGAAAGTAAAAAAAAAAAAAATTTGACTCATCGGTTGTTAAGGACGAGGCGGATAGCTTCCCAGCCTGCTCCTTAGCAACCAGCTATATACAGTGTTTACAGAAAAATAAAAACCACAAAACGCAAAACACCAAAACACATCAAAAATCACATCAGAAAAGCAACACTTCCATTTCTGGTGTGATTCCATTGAAGTCTATAACATGCAAAATGTGGGGAAAAACTGACTGCAAAACACATAGATGTGAATGTGTACCATAGGAAACCATGTTAAATGGACTGTAGTGCGTTTCTGCAAACTACAAAACGCACTAAAAAACACATAGATGTGAACCTAGTGTAAAAAGGGACTCACACAAATGCAAAATCCTCCAGCATATCACAGAAACGATCTGTTCTCTCTTCTAGGCACGATTACGGGGTTGGTGGAGAGGATGGGGACTTCAGCACTCCAGCTGTTGTAAAAACTACAAATTCCATCATGCTCCTGTCACTGTCAGAGTCTTGCAATGCTGCATAAGACTTGCAGTTTCACAACAAATAAAATGCCATGGTTTCCTACCCCTGCATTAAGTGACCTGTGAAGGGTTTCAGTCTGGTAAACCTATCGTACAACAGAGTTTCCTCTCTGCAACCTTGTATTAATTCTGTATAGCTATTCACTTTCTGCAATTGCCTATTGATTACAGTTAAATACTTATTTAGTATGAACGTCAGCTCCATCTAGTGGTGATAATTCTATATTTTCCCGACTTACGCTATTCTTATAAATGAAAAACATTCGTACTGAAGAGAAAATAGCCTAATAACATTTGTTTTTGTCCCCATTTGCACAAAACATAGGCACATGAAGTTTACGGGACAAATATCTTTTTTATTATTATACCTCTCAGTTTACAGTGCAGAGGTCTCCCTCATACTATTTCTTTTTTTCTCTGGCCAAATGATCTTATCTTAGGATATTTTCTCTAATGGTCCTCAATTCTTCTGGTCAAATGTTGTTAATTCTATTTGCTCTTAGGATCAAGTGTTAGGGAATGTTACACTGGCCCTACAAAGGCAACAAATAGAATCTGCAGTTACACACATATTACAAACATTACTGTGCTTTTCTGCGTAAATGCTGACATCCACACTGCACCAACCCCTTAGCCGAGAGACGTGCCGTTTCTCGGCTAGGGGTTTCTCGGCTGTCGAATGGATAGATTGATAGCAGCGCAGCCATTGGCTCCTGCTGCTGTCAATCAAATCCAATGACGCGGCTGCCAGGGGGCGGGGCCGGATCCTGCATTCGGCATCAATGGACGCCAAATGCTGGACTTCGGGAGCGCGCCCGCAAGGTGACCCCCCCAGAGCGCTTCTCATTGCATTAATTTGTATCTTTTATACCTGCCTGGGGTTCAATTTTAACCGCTTGCCAACCGTATAACCTAGATATATGGTGGAAAGGCAGCTTTCCTGCACCAGATCACATACCTAGTATGTGATCTGGCACTTCTGGGTAGGGGGCGTGTGCACGCGCCTCTGGCGGCCCTCCTTTGCTGTGATTTTACACAGTGGATGTATATTAGCGGGTGCCGGCCAATAGGTTAGCTCCGGCACCTACTGATCGTCCAGAACACACACAGCACAGGGCTCTGCCTATGTAAACAAGGCAGAGCCCTGTCCTGTCAGTGGGGAAGTAATAGATTTTCTTTCCCAGCAAAGCAGGGAATGAAATTGATTACCTCCCCTAGTAAAAGCACAACATACAGTAGACATAAACACTGGCTAGGCACACATTTAACCCTTTGATTGCCCTGGATGTTTAACCCCTTTCCAGCCAGTGTCCTTAGTACAGTAATGCCCCGTACACACAATAGGATTTTCCGATGGAAAATGTGTGATAGGACCTTGTTGTCGGAAATTCCGACCGCGTGTAGGCTCCATCACACATTTTCCATAGGAATTTCCGTCACACAAAATTTGAGACCTGGTTCTCAAATTTTCCGGCAACAAAATCCGTTGTCAGAAATTTCAATCGTGTGTACACAATTCTGATGCACAAAGCGCCACGCATGCTCGGAATCAAGCAGAAGAGCAGCACTGGCTATTGAACTTCATTTTTCTTGGCTCGTGTTGTACGTCACCGCGTTCTTGATGTTCGGAATCTCCGACCAACTTTGTGTGACCGTGTGTATGCAGGACAAGTTTGAGCCAACATCCGTCAGAAAAAATCCCATGGATTTTGTTGTCGGAAAATCCTATCGTGTGTTTTTGTGCATGACAGTGCAATTTTTTTTAGCACTGATCACTGTATTGGACCCCTTTCACACTGTGGCGCAGGCCGAAGCGGCGCTTTTCGGGCGATTTTAACCCCGCTAGTGGCCAAGAAAAGGGTTAAAACCGCCCGCAAAGCGCCGCTGCTGAAGTGCTTTGCAGGTGCTGCCCATTGATTTCAATAGTGGGCGGTGCAGGACTGGTGTACACACCGCTCCTGCACCGCCCCAAAGATGCTGCTTGCACTACTTTTTTTTCGGTCCTGCAAGCGCACCGCTCCAGTGTGAAAGCACTCAGGCTTTCACACTGGGGAGGCTTGAGAATCGCTTCACAGGTGCTTTACAGGAGCTATTTTTAGCGCTAAAACGTCTGAAAAGCGCATTCAGTGTGAAAGGGGTCTAAGTGTCACTGGTTCCCAAAAAAGTGTCAAAAGTGTCAAAAGTGTCAGTTAGTGTCCTGACTGTCCGCTGCAATATCCTAGTCCTGCTAAAAAATTTTATAAAAATGTCCCATACTTTGTAGACGCTATAACTTTTGTGCAAACCAATCAATATATGCTTATTTGGATTTTTTTTACCAAAAAAAGTAGCAGAATACATACTGACCTATATATGTTTTACAGCAGAAAGCAAAAAATATAGTTATTTTTTCAAAATTGGCGGTCTTTTTTTGGTTATAGCGCAAAAAATAAAAACCGCAGAGGTGATCAAATCCCACCAAAAGAAAGCTCTATTTGTGGGGAAAAGGGACATAAATTTTATTTGGGTAGAGTGTCGCACGACCGTGCAAGTGTCAGTTAAAGTAATGCAGCGCCATATTGCAAAAGATGGCCTGGTCATGAAGGTGGGTAAATCTTTAAATGGTCAACACTTCACTGTAGAAAACTGAGTTTCCTTTGCACAAATCCTCACCTTCGCTTATCTCATATGTTGGTCCTAATAGACAGAGAATTTGCATAGTCTATTGCAGTCACATAAGTAACACATACCAGTATCAGAGCTAAGTAAAATGTATATATCATTATGACTTGTAAACAAATAAGCATGACTTCAGTAAAATTTGTTTTTTAAGTTCTCTATGGTGACGGCATGTACAGATACGCATCTGACAACCTGCTTACAAACCTCATTGTGTAAGAGTAATAACTCACTGTATTCAACGCAATAACTAGTCTGGACAAATCTCGAATGACAGATACAAAATGGTTTGAGCTAATGATTGAGCTAAAAGCTAATTTATCAGTAACTCTACAGTAGAAACCGAGACCTGAGTTTCATTTTCACTGTTTATTGAAATTTCCAAATAAGAAACGGTTATGATTACAATACAGAGCAATAATAAAGTTTAGTATCAAAGTAAATTATGGTTAAGCTGAAAAAATAAAGGTGCTCTATGATCACAGGATACACTTTAATTGTATACCATTATCATGATTTGTTTTTTGTTTTTTTATCAAGTGTGTTTATTGAAAATTTTTGAAATAGTAAAACTAGTACAGTACACAGTGCTGGTGCAAGGATTTTTTGACACCCTAGGTGAAACCTAATTTTACTGCACCCACCTTGGCTCCACCCCTGACTCCACCCCCTTTGTTTTCCCCAACCTTTTTAATGAAGCGCCCATCAAATGCAGCCTCACCAGTGCCCATCCAAAGCAGCCTCATCAGCGCCCATCAAATGCAGCCTCACCGCGCCCATCAAATGCAGCCTCACCAGCGCCCATCAAATGCAGCCTCACCAGCGCCCATCAAATGCATCCTCACCAGCGCCCATCAAATGCAGCCTCACCAGCGCCCATCAAATGCAGCCTCACCAGCACCCATTAATGTAGCCTACTAGTGTCCATCAATGAATGTTTGCTTGCTTCCATTCATTTGGGAGTCGGGACACAGACACAGTCCTCCACTGCACCTCTGACACTATGTGCGAATGGAGCAGCGGCTGCCGGCTGATGCTGAGACTTAGTTGTTTGTTGCAGAGAGACAAGCGTAGGAAGGAACACCAGT
>CM053026.1:495338642-495466142 GCA_028564925.1 Lithobates sylvaticus | reverse complement strand
AAGGAACCAGTCTCTAGCAGAGATCATGTTAGGTACAAACGCCAAGAGACAGCCTTCCCAATCATCCTCTGAGAGAGATGGGAGGCCTGTATGCCACTTGTCATATAGTGAAGTTATCCTAGGGGAGGTCAAGGGGCAAAATTAAGAGTAAATGGCAGACAAGGGCTTGGGGAGGTTCACCTTTATCAACAAACAAAGGGCCAGAACTCAATTTCTTTGATTTACTGATACCTTGCTGCCTGCAATCAGTGATTCCTGTACTGACTCCCCCTCTGTAGTTCAGAAGGCAGGCTCCGTGACATGTGTGACACAGCAGGGCCTACTCACAGGGCAAGTGAATACATGTGACAAGGTAATAAATGTGTGGGGATCTTCATAAAACGAGTTTTCAAACTTCCAAATCATTTAAATAAATAGAGTAGGCTAGAAATAATTTTATAATGGAATTAAGTATATGATTTTACACATACCTCCCAAGTTTTTGAGATGGGAATGAGGGACACCTATTAGAAAAAGTATATAGGCACAGGACATATCCCCTAAAGGAGAATTATAGAAAAAATGATTAGTTGAACCCACAAGTGCTTTTTTTTGCCATTACTATTCCTTTATACCGGCTTTTGAAATTTACAAATTCAGCAATTTAGAAATAATAACAATATATGTAGATTTTTGGGAATATTAAGATTGGTAACAAAAATAATAAAAATTATCACATATTCTTTTTCAGAAGTGTCTAAAAGTGGGACACTGGCATTAACAAGAGCATTAAGATGTCACAATTTTGGCAGAGAAGACCAGCTCTCAATCCCCAAAGGAAAGGTGACCGAAGGGGAGAACCTAAAGGAACTCTAGCTTTATTTCTCTTAAACCATGTGGACTGAAAGTGAGTAGAATCTTTCTAGTGAGCACAGCACTAAAAGCACTTTGTTTAGTAGTGTGGGGAAGAGTTTGTAAGGTTTTTATTGCTTTCTGGGTTTCCACTGGGAGATTCCCTTAACTAATCTTTGTGGTCACAGGGACAGGACCTGATAGAAAATGTCCCCAGTGAGGCAACAATAAAAACATCAACCCGGTATCACTTCCGCCATGCTTTGCACTTCCACTGTAAATATATCAGCTATTAACAGTACTATCTATAAAATCAAGCCAACTACAACTTCAAATATAATAACGCTATAAAGACCAGGCCATAAATAGCGTGCAAACAATAATTCTGCCAAAATGTTCACTAATTGCTTGCAAATGTCTTATAAATGCAAACATTCTGTTCATAGGCTTCACTGCCCTGGCCACTAATCTCAAGGGTATGGCACTGAAAAATACAAATCTTGTATTATATGATAATGATTTTAGATTAGATCCACTGCATTTCTGTGGTAGGAATCAAGAATTTCATACACTGTACAGCTAGTTTACAAATGCGTTTGATGCATTTTACTGACTTTCATCAAGAGAGTAGAGTGCATCACTCTTGCATTGGAAGTCCATGTTGATTCCTACAGAGAGGTCCCAGAAAACATGATTTAGGACATTTACAAGTCAAAGCAAGTTTTCAATGCTAGTTTCACATCTTTGCGACTGGAAAACGTGGACAAAACCACACACGTTCACAACCCACCCTACACTTTAAAAAAAAAAAAAAAAAAAAAAAAATGTGAAGAATACTGCGCTGTCCCAAAATTTACTATGAATACTATCCCATAACATTGATTATAGAAAAAATTGTGAAAAATAAAAACCAAATGAAAATTAAAAATTAAAAAGGCTGCTGCAGTTGTAAATGTGAGATACCCACACCAACAAGACTAATATAAAAATGAACAACTGCGCTGCAAACAATTGTGCACTGGTGACACAAATAATATAAACCAACATACATTAAAGTTGACACAGTAATTTTACACCTCCTTATATCTTAATAGTATCAAGTTCAATAAAGTCCGTGATAACATGAAACAATCGTGTAAAACCAAAAATAGAAAAAACAATCAATAGTGACCGACTGTCCTTATAGAGATCAATGTGATTTGTGGAAGACACAATAAACATATGAAAAGTTCCAGAAACTCCACAGTGCTCTCATTCAATAAACAGCAGCTCAAAGGGTGATCCAGATGGAAAACAAGAAAACACCTCCACCGTCCAGTCACACTGACCCTTACCGGATTGTGCGACCCCCTGTCACAGAGGTCACACTGGCTTGTGGCTTTAATCCCGGCCAGGGAAATCCAGAGACTTTACCAGGTTGCTCAGAATGGATGGTGTGAGCTCAGAAAATGGTCAAACAGGGAACATGGAACGAAAGAGACAGTCCATAGTGTACCTCTGTATACAGTTTATTTAAAAGTTAAAAAATTATTGCACTTACAAGGTCGCAATAGATAAAAGCATTTGTAATAGCCGGCCGGCTCGATTTCGCTGCCCGTTTGCTTCCGGGATCTGCGTGGTTCGTATGGTGACGTCAGCACGCCGCTCCTCCCTACGCCGTTTCGTCACAACTGACGTCTTCCAGGGCCACTACCCACTACCCATCCAAGTTTAGCAGCCACTGCTCCAACTCCACCTTCCTTGGTTTTACACGATTGTTTCACCCTACACTTTAGCAGACATGTGGGGACACCTTGAATTCTGAATGGCACCCCCATGCATCAGCATCCTCGGCACATTTGTGCGCATGCCAAACCAAGCGGCTGGGTGCAGTGCAATTTTAGAAAAAGGGTTGGAGATGTCTTTCTCTGCATTTCCCGTGGATAGGGCAGCCCACTGATATGAATGTGCAGCTCTATGAGCTGATCTCTGTGTACATTAGCCCTAAAAAATCTTGTAGCAGACTCTCCTTTGTTGGGGATCTGAAAAGTGGGACTCACAAAACCAGTGTGACTTCCATTTTTCCTGGAAGCTCTTTTAAGTCTACATTCAGATGGCTGATTAGCAGGGGCCAGGGGAGGCCATCCGTAAGAATCAGTAGATTCTTGCTTATGGTTGTATATGCTGCCTGCACACACTGTGCAAATAGCTGCAGCTGTCGAATTCGTACTCTGTACAAACTAATGGCTGGTGCGGTTTGCAAACATTCGCTCATCTGAGCAGTTACATGTGAACAGAGCTTCTGACCGATCTTGGACACAGCTTGTATGCGCTCCGAGGATCAGCATTTCTTCAGGCAAACTGGTCGCAATTAATCAGCCAGTTTTTATAAGGCCATATCAGAGTGTTGTTGCACCCAGAGACAGCATTTAGCCACCTCTGAACACAGCTAACTATCCACTGCTATTTGGTCGTCTGAATGTGTCCTTACAAATGACCTGTCAACTGAGTGTCTTCCTCTCCATTCCGAATACTGTGCATTACCAAGCAACCATCTTCTACGGTCACCAGCACTAGTGAATTATTAGCTGCTAAAACAGACCATCACAGAGTTGAGCCAATTATAAGGTTCATTAGACAGTAAGGTGCTGGCCAGACCATCCAACCAACCATGGAAACAGGTTGCTTTTTCGCATATCAGAACACCCTTGGATTCTTAACGGACTCTACAGAAATCAGAAAGATAAGTTGGCACCTGTAGGTGCCTTTTTCTAAAGTTCTAAAAATACCAAAGTGAATCATATATCCAAACTTTTCTTTTTTTTTTTTTTAGACAAGCAAATTGGTATTGTCTTCCAAAACTATTTAGCTTTTTTCCCCAAAAATAAAGAAATAGCTTTTTTAAATTCAATCATTTATAGTTTTAACGTTTTAATAGTGGGTCCCTGTGGAGCTGTGTGTGAAAGCATGCACAGCTGCAAGGTGTTGTAGGATAGACTAAGCAGGCATTATGGAGGCATTATGAATGCCTACAGCACAAATCTGCTTTCTTACAGTCCACAATGGTTAAATATAGGCTTAAAAACAATACAATAGCGATCAGCCAAAAGTTGATCAGAAATCGCCAAATTTATCAAAAAGTTTGCTGACCTCAATTTGCATTAAAGAGAAGCTGCAGTCTGCTCACATATTTTGTAATAAAAACATCTTTGCCATTCTCATGCTTCCCTCCAATCACTTTGCATATTATTTTATATATACTGTGACTCTGTGCTTGACAAATATGGTGCAGAAATCTTCCTCCACTGAGTCTGGCTGCATCCATTTTAACTGTGGGCAGCTGAAGCTGCTGCCTGTTAACTTCCTGGATTTTCATAGACACAAACAGAGGCACACCTCCAGCTCTGCAGCCCTGAAGCTCTCATTGGCCCTCTTATGACTCATCCCCCCTCCCTTCCTGGCAAACTCTCACGAGAGTGAGAGAGAGAGAGCTGTGCATGATGTCATAAGCCTAGGCTTTTTACCAGACAAGAAACTGGAAGTGGGCTGTATAAGGTAATTACTGGCAGAAAAATGTTTCCTGACGCCTTCATGGCAGCACACACTGGGTTGTGGCTCCGCCCCCACAACCTGACAGGATTGGATTAACTATAAATTTGAAGGGGAGACCCCCCGCTGCATTCTCTTTTTTATCCTCACCTGACAGGTTGGACGGACAGGATTCTCCTATTTCCGATGAATCAGCCTCTACCGCAATCGCCCCAGCAGGTTCAAGCCTCTCCTGTTTGGAAGTCCCTGCCTGTACAGTCTCTAAAGGAGCTTCTATGGAGGGAACCCCCATTCTGGTGGTCTCAGGGGGCAACGGAAGTCTGGCAAGTAATAAAGCTTTAAAGAAGCTTTTCTAATTTTGCAGTGGGCTCCATTCATGTATTTCCCTCTGTCATTTTTTTCATACTCCTTACTCAAAAAAAAAAAAAAAAATGGGGCAAGTACCTGTAACTGCACCGTTTCGTACAGTGGGCTTGCTGGCCCTTGCTGTCCTCCGGACATGGCCGCCGCTCCCCCCGCATTGCGCCTGCGTGTGTGTAGGGCATGGTAACGCCGCTGTATTGCCTAGGGCGCTGTGCCCTCATCCAAGATGGCGTCCGGGTTCTCGGGACGCTTCTGCGCATGCGCGAGCGTCATTCGGGCGCCGCTATGGCGCCAGTTTTAAATAGTTGAGTTCCCTCCTTCAGTGCCTGTGTATGTGAACCAGAGAAGAAACGCAGCTGCCGCTCTGCATACAGTTCCATTAGTGGAAAAAGACTCAGGTAAGTCCCCTGTGGGGAACTTTGGTACTGTTCCTAATAAATAATTAAAATGAAATGAAATAAACTAAATTTAAATATAATTAATTAAAAATATATAAATAAATATAAAAAAAAAAATAAATAAATAAAAAAAATATATATATATATAAAAATATTAAAAATATATATAAATTAATAAATACACTAATTAATATACATATATACAAGGTCCATTATCTTTCTTTCCCAGACTGCCCTGTCACTCCCTTTCTTTCCGATGGAGCCCACTGCCCGCGCAGACCACCATCAGCAGACGAGGTAAGAGGCTGCACCGAAAAGGGTAAGTATTGAAGGGGAGCAAAAAAGAGTGCCAGACCGTTAAAATGCTGCTTTTTTCTTGGCAGCCCTACGGGATCAAGAGCCGCAAGCTCCAGGCACGGGAGAAGGTCTAGTGGCCGTACTTCTAGCAGGAGGTCCCGCAGGAGCCGCTCGAGGTCCCCCTCTCGCCACCGAAGGCATAGCTATTCGCGCCACAGCCATTCACGCCACCACGGCTCCCGCCGTAGTCGATCATACCACAGGCGATCGCCTTCACCTCATCGCCAGAGCCGCCATACCCGACCTGCAGCTAACGCTTGCTGGGTTTGCGGCGCACCAGCATTGCCAGATAAACTTGCATGCCAATCATGCTTCAATGAAGCAACAAAGGAGAAGGAGTCAGATGCTAGGATGGCCACAGACCTTATAAGAGAGTCTGTGCGCGAGACCATATTAGAATCGACTACACCAGCAGCGGATGGAGCAGCACCCAGTACATCATCGGGGGACCTCCATCGCACCCAAGCATCAGAGTCTTCCTCAGAAAATGAGGACCAAGAGATGTCTGCTGGGTTTGATTTCTCCCTGGTTGATCCTTTTGCTAAGTCAGTTAAGGAGGCAATCGGCTGGGAAGAGGACGCGGCAGAACCAGTACAGAAAGTGAGAAAGTACTTCCCAAATTTAAAAAGGGACCCTGAAACCTTCCCTTTCATAGGGGAACTTGAGGACCTAATTAAGGATGAATGGGAACGAGCAGATAAGAGGTCCAGCCTCACCAACAGACTGGCCAAAATGTATCCTTTAAAGGAGACGAAGGTGAAACCCCTTATTAATGCCCCCACAGTCGACTCCTCTCTGATGCGACTTGCTCGGCATGTTACCTTACCAATTGAGGACGCTGTCTCCTTCCGGGACGTCCTCGATAGAAAGATGGACTTAGAGCTAAAAAAAGCCTATTCCACGGCTGGAGGCGCCTGTAGGCCAGCTATCACCACGGCAGCTGTAGCAAAAGCCATCTCGGGCTGGGCGTCCAGGATAGAGAAAGATCTTCAAGACGGCGTTGAAATAGAAAAAATAACTTCCTCCCTTCAGGAAATCAAGCTGGCTGGTGACTTTGTGGCGGAAGCTTCAGTTGACATAATAAGGTCATCATCAAGAGCTATGTTGGCCTCAGTCACAGCTAGAAGAGCTCTGTGGCTCAAACCTTGGATGGCTGACGCTGCATCTAAAACAAACTGGTGCAGAATCCCATACGATGGATCCAATCTATTCGGGGCTAAGTTAGATTCTGCCATCTCAAAGGTAACAGGAGGGAAGTCAGGATTGATTCCCTCCGACAGAAGACCCAAGGTCCAGAAGGGGCCATCTTACAGACGTAACCTGCCAGATAAATACCGGGAAGCTAAGTCCTATCGCCCGGGCAGGGAATTCAGAAGGGACTGGAAAAACACAAGGCCCTCCTTCCTGAGGATGCAGAAGTCCAAGACTAACCCGGCAGGGGACCAGCAGAAGTCTTTTTGAAAATTCGCCCGTCCACCCGGCAGGCAAGCAGGTGGGCGCCAGGCTCAAGAACTTCACACAAATCTGGACAACTTACATAGAAGACCGATGGACACTGTCCACCATCAAGTTTGGACACAAATGGACATTCATGGACAGAGTACCAGGCAACCACTTCCAGCAAACGAGATTGCCCTATTCACTGTCCAGGAGGAAGCTACTAGTAAAATACATAGGGGAACTGAGACAAAAGGGAGCAATCCTGGAAGTTCCTCCAGATCAAAAAGGGAGAGGATTCTACTCCCCCTTGTTTCTAGTAAAAAAGAAAACAGGGGACTTGCGCCCCGTATTGGACTTAAAAAAACTCAACAGATACATCAAAATAGAAGCATTCAAGATGGAAAGCCTCCAATCGATACTATTAGCAATAAACCTGGGAGACTGGATGCTATCAGTAGATTTATCAGACGCCTACCTTCATATTCCCATTCACCCCGCCTTTCAAAAATTCCTCAGATTTGCCATCAACCAATGTCACTTCCAGTTCCGCTGCCTCCCATTCGGCATCTCGTCAGCCCCCAGGACATTCACCAAAGTCCTGTTACCGCTGGTCGCGCTCCTCAGGGAGAGGGGTCTACGAGTCCATCATTATCTGGACGATATTCTACTACTAGCCGAAAACCGAGAAATGCTGATTCATCATCGGAAGATTTTACTAACAACTCTCCAGAACTTCGGGTGGTTGATCAATTGGAGGAAGAGCAATTTACAACCCACCCAGAATATGGTATTTCTGGGGGCAGATCTGAATACCAAATTAAACAGGGTACAACTCCCCCAGGAAAAAATACTACCATTAATTCAAAAAATGAGGAGACTATTGACAGCAGCGCATCTTCCAGCCAGAGCCTGTTTGAGTGCCCTGGGGTCCATGTCCGCGACCATTCCTATGATACAATGGTCCCAATGGCACATGAGACCCCTGCAGAACTCCTTTCTAAGGCAGTGGAATGGAGTATCAATGCGCCAGACCATTATCATCTCCAGGTCAGTGAAGCAATCAGTGTGGTGGTGGACACATCCACACAATCTCAGGAAATACAGACCAATAGTTCCTCCAGAGCCCGAAGTGGTCACTTCAGACGCCTGCCAGAGGGGCTGGGGAGCCCACTGTCAAGATCAAGGAGCGCAAGGTCAATGGCACTTCCAGGCTCAGGGCGTAGTGTCCAACATACTGGAGCTCAGGGCAGCATTCCAGGCTCTTATGGCCTTTCTTCCAATACTGAAAGGGAGGAATGTGCTTATCCGGATGGACAACAGGGTGGCAGTAGCCTATGTCCAGAAGCAGGGAGGCACCAGGAGTGTCACACTGATGGAGGAAGTTCACCCCATCCTGGAATGGGCACAGATACACCTGACAGACTTGAGGGCGGTATATGTTCCGGCAACTCAGAATATCTTAGCCGACTACCTGAGCCGAGAGACTCTGTCAAACAACGAATGGTCCCTGAGCTCAGAAGCTTTCCACCTTCTTACGGAGGCTTGGGGAATGCCAGAAATCGACCTAGCGGCAACACCTGCGAATGCCAAATGCCAGAGATTCCTCTCAAGAGCCCCATTTCCTTCAGCCGAGGGAGTGGACTGTCTAATACATCCATGGAGTTTCAGACTAGGGTACATATTCCCTCCGACTCCGCTAATCGCGAGATTCCTGTCCAGGCTTCGGAGGTCCTCAGCTACGGTGATAGCAGTGATCCCACTCTGGCCAAGGAGACCATGGTTCACGACTCTATTACAGCTCAGCCTTCAGCCTCCAATCCCTCTTCCGATAACCCCGGACTTACTATCCCAAGGCCAGTTCTGGCATCCAGCCCCAGAGAGACTCCATTTGACAGCTTGGAAGTTGAAAGGGCTCGGCTAAGAGATCAAGGGTGCTCTCAGGAGGTAATATTCACCCTGATGCAGGCCAGGAAAACCTCTACTAACACCATCTACGCAAGAGTCTGGAACAAGTTCCTTGTCATGGCCCAGCAGAAGGGATGGAACCCAGCATCTCCAGGCCCCCCTCAAATCCTAGAGTTCCTCCAGTCGGGGTTAGACAAAGGACTGAGCTCAAACACCTTGAAGGTACAGGTGTCCGCCCTATCGGCCAAAACAGGCATTAGATGGGCCTTTCACCCTCTGGTAATCCAGTTCCTGAAAGCCTGTCTCAAAATTAAGCCTCCTAGGAAACCAGTCTTCCCAGCTTGGGACCTCTCGGTAGTCCTCAATGCCTTATCCAACCCTCCTTTTACAGAACCTATCTCATTGTGGGACCTAACTCTAAAATTATCCTTCCTCATCGCAGTAACATCAGCAAGGAGAGTGTCTGAGATCCAGGCACTGATGTCATCAGAACCCTACCTGGTTATTTTTCCCGATAGAGTGGTTCTAAGGCCTTCAGACCACTTCATACCTAAGGTGGCTACCTCCTTCCACTACAATCAGGACATTGTCCTCCCGTCCTTCAACAACGATCAAGGCGATCCTCACCCTCTGGATGTCAAAACAACCATCATCAGTTACCTGACTGCCACAACCTCCTTTAGGAAGTCAGACTCCCTCATGGTCATCCCACATGGAAGCAGACGAGGGCAAGCGGCTACCTCACGCACTATCGCTGCATGGTTAATAAAGTCCATTAAGAAAGCTTACTCTATCCAACATCTGGCGGTTCCTGAAAACATCAAGGCTCACTCCACAAGGGCAGTGGCTACATCCTGGGCAGCATATTGCAGAGTGTCACCAGAGGCGATTTGCAGGGCAGCAACGTGGTCATCCAGACATACCTTCATTTCACACTATAAAGTGGACTCTGCTCACTTAGCTATGGCAGACTTCGGTAGATCCGTGGTTAGAGCCAATTCTTCCGCATTATAAGGAATAAAAATTATTTTTCTTGCACCCACCCGACTGGCGAGTTATTTCCCAGTGTGTGCTGCCATGAAGGCGTCAGGAAAATGGAAAATTGTATACTCACCTTTCCGTAATTTTCCTTTCCTGACGCATCTTCATGGCAGCACACAGATTCCCTCCCCGTGTTTTGTAATGATATACACAGAGAATGCAGCGGGGGGTCTCCCCTTCAAATTTATAGTTAATCCAATCCTGTCAGGTTGTGGGGGCGGAGCCACAACCCAGTGTGTGCTGCCATGAAGATGCGTCAGGAAAGGAAAATTACGGAAAGGTGAGTATACAATTTTCCATTTTTACTATCCAAATTTAAAACAACAAGGGCAGAAGATTTAATAGATGGAAAGATGAAAAAAATTACTGATGGCCCGCTTTAAGTTAAGTGGAGAACCATTTTTCATGTATCATGGAGGCTCACATACATCACAAATCACCTGCAGATGAGGCCCCAGAGTCCTATGTGTCACTCAGCACAACATGGTCCTCCCTCAAATGTACCTACAAGGGGGAACAAGAGCATCAGAACTTGACCATGGAGTAAAGGAAGAAGGTGGCCTGGTCTAATGAATCCCACTTTCTTTTATACAACGTGGACAACCAGTTGCTTGTGCCTCGCTGACCTGGAGAATAGATGGCACCAGGATGCACTATGGGAATAAAGCAAGCCGACCTTGGGTCCTGCCATTCATATGGGTGTTAGTTGACATGTACCACCTACCTAAACATTGTTTCTGACCAAGTACACCACTTCATTAAAACGGTATCTCCTGATGGTAGTGGCCTCTTTCAGCAGGATAATGAACTCTGCCACATTGCAAAAATGGTTCAAGAATGGTTTAAGGAACACATAAAGTATATATATACTTTTTAACTTTTTGTCTGAGTACTGTAGATCTGTGTTTCTCCCAAGCATGTTTGAATCCACTCACCTCTGCTCAAAGTATATTCCAGTTATCAACTGCTCTATCTGAAAATTGATACTTTCTAAGAATAGTTTCGAACTTTCCTCTTGCTAGTTTGAGGTCTCCACATTTTCGATCATAGCTTCATATTGGCGGGTACGAAAACGTAGCCATGTTATAGCCAGGGGTCTCTAAACTTTCTACGCAAAGGGGCAGTTTGCTGTCCTTCAGGCTTTACGGGGGGGGGGGGGGGGGGGGGGCAGACTGTGGCCAATGGGAGTAGAAAATGCCCCGGCATCAGTAGCCATAAACAATACTCCATCATTGGTTATAATGGGAGGAAGAAGGCCCCATTGTTGATATCATTAGGAAGAATAGTGCCATTGATGGTGTATGTGGAAAGCATGTGTCCCATCATTGGTGTCAGTTAATGGAATACTACCCCAAGGGCCAGATAAAGTCAAGTAAAAGGCCACATATGGCCCCTGGGCCGCAGTTTGGAGACCACTAGCGTAAAGCAAACAAGGTACCAATATTTAAAAAAATATATAGTACCTGGAAACCATGGGTGTTCACAGAACTTTTTTCAGGGGGGGGGGGGGGCATCATTTTGAGGTCACCCATGCTCCGCCCTTTTTCGACAATGTCATGAGGGGGCAGCAGGCATGCAAAGGTTTGAGAAACCTGATGCAAAAGGCCTGAAGGCTCAAGCTGCCATTGTCTGATAGCAATTTCTAATCTGTTTATAACCCCTACCCTGCCCCTAAGTCTGCCCCTAAACACACCCTTGTAAATTATCTCATTAAATTACACTGTTAAATGTTTTATACAGAATTAAGTTCCAAAAATAAATATTAACAACAACTTTAACATAAAGCATATCAGTGCCCATCAGCGCAGCCTATTAGTGCCCATCAGTGCAGCCTCATCATTGCCCATCAGTACAGTCCCATGAGTGCAGCCTATCAGTGCCCATCAGTTCTGCCTCATCAGTGCAGCCTCATCAGTGGCCATCAGTGCAGCTTATCAGTGCAGCCCCATCAGTGAAGCTTATCAATTCCACCTTATTAGTGGCCATCAGTGCTGCCTCATCAGTGAGCTGGCCATCAGTGCAGCATATCAGGGGCCATCAGTGCAGCCTATCAGTGCCCACCAGTGCAGCCTATCGTTGCCCACCAGTGCAGCGCATAATTGCCCATCAGTGCAGCGTATCATTGCCCATCAGTGAAGCGTATCATTGCCCATGAAAGAAGCCCATCATTGCCCATCAGTGCAGCGTATCAGTGCCCATCAGTACAGCGTATCATTGCCCATCAATGCAGCCCATCATTGCCCATCAGTGAAGCGCATCAGTGCCCATCAGTGCAGCGTACTATTGCCCATCAGTGCAGCATATTATTGCCCATCGTTGCAGCGTATCATTGCCCATCAGTGCAGCATACCATTGCCCATTAGTGCAGCATTTCATTGCCCATCAGTGCCCATCAGTTTAGCCTATCAGCGCCCATTAGTTTAGCCTATCAGTGCCCATTAGTTAGGCTTCACTGGTGGGCAATGATAGACTTATCAGTGCCCACCAGTGCAGCGTATTATTGCCCATTAGTGCAGCATATCATTGCCCATCAGTGCAGCGTATCATTGCCCATCAATGCAGCCCATCATTGCCCATCACTGCAGTGTATCAGTGCCCATCAGTGCAGCATACCATTGCCCATCAATGCAGCGTACTATAGCCCATCAGTGCAGCGTATCATTGCCCATCAGTGCAGTGTACCATTGCCCATCATAGCAGCATATTACTGCCCATCAGTGCAACGTACCATTGCCCATCAGTGCAGTGTATCACTGCCCATCAATGCAGCATATCATTGCCCATCAGTGCAGCGTATCATAGCCCATCAGTGCAGCGTACCATTGCCCACCAGTGCAGCGTACCATTGCCCATCAGTGCAGCATATCATTGCCCATCAGTGCAGCATATCATTTCCCATCAGTGCAGCATACCAATGCCCAGCAGTGCCCATCAGTTTAGCCTATCAGCGCCCATCAGTTTAGCCTCTAAGTGCCCATCAGTTAAGCCTATCAGTGCCCATCAGTTAAGTCTATCATTGCCCATCAGTGAAGCCTATTAGTGCCCATCAGTGCAGCCTACCATTTCCCATCAGTGCAGTGTATCATTGCCCATCAGTACAGCGTATCATTGCCCATCAGTGCAGCGTATCATTGCCCATCGGTGCAGCATATAATTGCCCATCAGTGCAGCATATAATTGCCCATCAGTGCAGCCTATCATTGCCCAGCAGTGCAGCCAATCAGTGCCCACCAGTGCAGCGTATCATTACCCACCAGTGCAGCATATCATTGCCCATCAGTGCAGCGTATCATTGCCCACCAGTGAAGCCTATCAGTGCCCACCAGTGCAGCATATCATTGCCCATCAGTGCAGCATATCATTGCCCATCAGTGCAGCGTATTATTGCCCATCAATGCAGCCCATCATTGCCCATCAGTGCAGTGTATCAGTGCAGCATACCATTGCCCATCAATGCAGCGTACTATTGCCCATTAGTGCAGCGTATCATTGCCCATCAGTGCAGTGTACCATTGCCCATCATAGCAGCATATCACTGCCCATCAGTGCAGCGTATCATAGCCTATCAGTGCAGTGTATCACTGCCCATCAATGCAGCATATCATTGCCCATCAGTGCAGCGTATCATAGCCAATCAGTGCAGCGTACCATTGCCCACCAGTGCAGCGTACCATTGCCCATCAGTGCGGCATATCATTGCCCATCAGTGCAGCATATCATTTCCCATCAGTGCAGCGTATCATTGCCTATCAGTGCAGCATACCAATGCCCATCAGTGCAGCGTATCATTGCCCATCAGTCCAGCGTATCAGTACCCATCAGTGCAGCATATCATTGCCCATCAGTGCAGCATATCATTGCCCATCAGTGCAGTGTATCATTGCCTATCAGTGCAGCATACCATTGCCCATCAGTGAAGCGTATCATTGCCCATCAGTGCAGCATATGAGTATCCATCAATGCAGCCTATTATTGCCCATACATGCAGCCTCATCAGTGCCCAGCAATGCATCAGGGAGGAATCAGGAGGATCTGCCGGCCGGATGACACAGAGCAGGAATCTCCTGGTGAGACGCGGCTTGTATATGAATAGCTGCCGCTGTCAAACGAAGTCCCGCCTCCTAGACGGCTACTCTCAAATACAGCACACTGGTCCAATCCCAGTCCAGGAGGCAGGACTTTGTTTGACAAGCCCAATCCTTCTGGCTGATCGCTTCTGGCAGAAGTGGTGCGGCCTTTTGTACAGGACATCAGAGTGGCCCAGGGCCCCCCCCCCCCCCCTCTGGGCCGCTTTGATGGCCGCACCGCTTCTGCCAGAAGCGATCAGCCAGGAAACTGTCAGCCCAGTCTGCCCCTGCTCCACACTCACCCTCCAAATGCGAGCAGGTAAATGGAAATTCACCTGCTTGCACATGCCCCCCATGTGGATGCCCCATGCTGTTAACTACAGACCAGTCAGCTTAACATCAGTGTTATTTAAACTCAAACCCAGGAGATGGGGTTTGGAAATTGGGATGCTTGTGCAAAACCATCGCACAAAGCAGGCGAGTATGACATGTTTGCTATTTAAAAGAAAAAAGCAAAGCTTTAGAATCATATTAAAATTCTTTTTAGGTATGCTGTGTGAATGAGAACAAATAACAAACATATAGTGGGGAGGGATTGTCAAATTTTACTGTAAAAGTGGAAATATACTTTAGGCTGCCCACACAATAAAGTTCAGTCCGCTGTCTGATGGTGCGCTATTTTAGTTTGTCTTTTTTCTGCCTGCCCTGACCTTTACCACTTGGCTCTGGCTGTAATCACTCAGCTATACTGTACTAACTTTTTGTTTTGTCTTTTGGCTTGCCCTCATTGTAGCTCTTAGATACAACTTGTTCTTCGTCATTCCACTGATAATAGGCACTCATAGTCCAGCTATTATAGTCCCACACAAAAACCTGCTAACATCTGGGTACTGTTAAGTGTACAACATGTCTAGCCTTAGTACAAGAATCCACTTAACGTGGTTATAATGTCTGAGCCTCAGCCTACAAGACAAATTTCAACATATCCAACCATTTCTATTTATCAAAAAACAAGGACAAAGAGCAACTTTCTAAAAGCTACTTGGTCCCCTTTACTTCAAAAGCTCCGAAGTAATAAGCAGTTCTCGGAAGTAATAAGCTTCAAATATTTCAGTATAACACTAGCATAAATGTTGCATAATTATAATTCAAAATGTTCTTATACTACTGCGGTTATTAAAATAGTAATACTAATCACATAAATTCAGAATGACTTACACATACAGTACCTGCCTACAAAGGCTGCTTTCACCCTATAGCGTTTTATGAATTTTTGTTGCATTGGTCCCAATTCACTTTACTGTGTGCATGGCACCACATTCGTAGCTACATAGAGCAGGCCAAACAGCATACCTGTATCCTCACAGTATATACAAGCGTACACATTACACACACCAGTAACAGCATACAGTGCTGTGAAAAGGTATTTGCCCCCTTCCTGATTTTTAAATTGTTTGCATATTCTTCACACTTAAAGCGGTAGTAAACCACTGAAAGAAAAAAAAAACCATGCAAGACAATACCATAATATGCTAGTATACATCGCATACGAGCACATTATGAAATATTTACCTAAGAACAAAGCTCCCGCAGCGCACCCGGTCACCGCTGAGGAAGCTGACATGTTTCCTCTACGTTTCTTCCAGGATTGCTGCCTCCTACGCTGAGTGGCCGGAGCCGTGATTACGTCTATCCCGCGCATGCACGTAGGAGCCCTTAGTGCCAGCAAGTTCTGGTAGGATACCCCGGGCCTGCAGAGCACATGCGCCGCTGATGTCAGTGGTGACAGCAGCATGGAGGGGGGCAGCAGCATGGAGGGGGACACGGAGGGGGACAGCAGCATGGAGGGGGACAGCAGCATGGAGGGGGACACGGATGGGGACAGCAGCATATAGGGGGGCAGCAGCATGGAGGGGGACATGGATAGGGACAGCAGCATGGAGGGGGACAGCAGCATGGAGGGGGACACGGAGGAGGACAGCAGCATGGAGGGGGGCAGCAGCATGGAGGGGGACATGGATAGGGACAGCAGCATGGAGGGGGGCAGCAGCATGGAGGGGGACACCGATGGGGACAGCAGCATATAGGGGGGCAGCAGCATGGAGGGGGACATGGATAGGGACAGCAGCATGGAGGGGGACAGCATCATGGAGGGGGACACGGAGGGGGACAGCAGCAGAACGGAGGGGGACTGGAGGAGTATACAGGGACAGTCAGCGGTGATCGTGTTGGAGAGTTACAAGCACCGATCACCTCTGATTTCACTTTCACTAAAGCAGCTGAAAGCCGTGGGTTGGGAGAGAAGCGGAGAAACGGGCCGGCTGTCAGACTTTGAAATCTTTACAGGGTGATCAGTGCTTGTAACTCTCCCACCGCGCTGATAACCCTGACTGCCCAGGTATCGGGTGAAGTATCGGAGCATTTGCCCGAGTACAAGTACTCGGGCAAATGCTCGGTATCGCTACCGATACCGATACTAGTATCATTATCGGGACAACCCTAATTAGGACACTTACCTGTCCAGGGATCCCACGATGTCGGCACCCCAGACAATTTTTTAATCGGCTCTCAGGTGCTGCCGCTGCCATTCGTTGTAAGGGTAACCGGCAGTGAAGCCTTGTGAAGCGCTCTGTGCTTTGTGAATGGCCCACTGGCTGGGGAGGGAGGAGCGGGGCAGAACTTTTGAGTTACCTCGCCACCTCAAGGTCTTCAGGAAGTGGGGGCGGGTACCTGTCAAAAAGAGGTACCCGCTCCCCCCTGAAAGGTGCCAAATGTGGCAGGGGAGGGGAGGAGGAAGCAAACAAACGGAGCTTCCTCTTTTGGGTGGAGCTCCACTTCAAGTATTTACCCCTTTCTTTTGCTGAAAGAAGCTTTTTGGCCAAGTAAATTTTTCTGACGGGTTTACTTCAACTCAATCGATGGATCAACTTGGGTACAACCAGCCTGCCCATAGATGGATCAGATCATGACCGGTCCCTGCTGAACCAGCTGACATTTAATCAGTGTTGGCAACTGTCAGTAAACTTACAGTTTGTAAAAATCTGTGATTTTTACAGCTGTCTGTAACTAACAGGGGCTGATAATTTTCATGCTGTGTTGACTTTTGTAAGTGTAAACCAGTCAAATTAGTTGTTATGGGTATTGTCAGTGTTTCTATATTGTGTTGCTACTGTTTAACCAGTTAACAACCGGCCCATAGCCGAATGACGGCTACAGGGCGGTTTGTTAACTCTGGGAGGGCGTACAATGACGTCCTCCCAGAATTCCGCTCTCGAGAACTTCCGTGCCTGCCGGGTCCAGAGGACCCGGCGCATCACGGATCACGGTGAACGCCCGCTGATCGCGGCCGTTTACCACGTGATCGCGCTGTCAAATGACGGCACGATCACATGTCAACAAACCGGCGTGATTTCCGGTTCCTCCCTCCCCTCTCCGTCCAGTGTGAGCGGAGAGGGGAGAGATCGGTGGCAGCAGCGCTGTGGGCTGCATGTGTAGTGCCCACAGCCTGCTCAGGGAGACATCCATCCATCCATCCCTGCTCACCGATCCCAGCCATGCTGTCCATACTCTGCATACCCCAGCCATACTCTGCATACCCAGCAATACTCTGCATACCCAGCAATACTCTGCATACCCAGCAATACTCTGCATACCCAGCAATACTCTGCATACCCAGCAATACTCTGCATACCCAGCCATACTCTGCATACCCAGCCATACTCTGCATACCCAGCAATACTCTGCATACCCCAGCCATACTCTGCATACCCCAGCCATACTCTGCATACCCCAGCCATACTCTGCATACCCCAGCCATACTCTGCATACCCCAGCCATACTCTGCATACCCCAGCCATACTCTGCATACCCAGCCATACTCTGCATACTCTGCATACCCGTCCATACTCTGCATACCCGTCCATACTCTGCATGCTCTGCATCCCCGTCCATACTCTGCATACCCGTCCATACTCTGCATACCCGTCCATACTCTGCATACCCGTCCATACTCTGCATACCCAGCTATACTCTGCATACCCAGCCATACTCTGCATGCTCTGCATACCTGCCCATACGCTGCATACCCGCCCATATTCTGCATGCTCTGCATACCCGTCCATACTCTGCATACCCGTCCATACTCTGCATGCTCTGCATACCCGTCCATACTCTGCAAACCCAGCCATGCTCTGCATACTCTGAATACCCGTCCATACTCTGCATACCCGTCCATACTCTGCATACCCGTCCATACTCTGCATACCCAGCCATACCCTGCATACCCAGCCATACCCTGCATACCCAGCCATACCCTGCAAACCAAGCTATCCATACTCTGCCTTCACAGCCATCCATACTCTGCATACCCATCCATCCATCCTCATCCATACTCGGCATACTCATCCATCCATCCATGCTCAGCCATCCCATCCACCCCCATCCATAATTAGCCATACCTAGTCGTACCCAGCCATACTCAATCGTACTCAGTCATACCCAGCCATACTCAGCCGTACCCAGCCATCCCATCTATACCCATCCATACTCAGCCATACCCATCCATACTCATTCATGCTCAGCCATCCCCATCCACGGCTCATCTATCCCCATTCATGCTCATCCATGCCACTACAGTGCCTCACAAAAGTGTAATAGGTAGTCAAATTAGATTTGAAACTTATGTCCCTAGAACACCTGACTGCGCTCCCTGCATGTTGGTCCTCTGTATGTGGCCACGCTGTGGAAAAGTCTCACACATGTGGTATCGCCGTACTCAGGAGGAGTAAGAAAATCTATTTCGGGGTGTAATTTTTGCCATGTACATGTTATGTGTTCGAAATATTGTGTAAATGGACAACGTTGTGAAAAAAAAAATGTGGTTTAATTTTCTGTACACATTTTCCAAAAAAATGACATCTTCAAAAGACTCGATATGCCTCATAGATTATACATTGGGTTGTTTTCTTTCCAAAATTGGGTCATTTTGGGGCGTTTCCATTGTCCTGGCTCTCCAGGGCCTTCAAAAGTGTAAGAGGTAGTCAAGAAATGATATGTGTAATTTATGCTCCAAGAATGCCTGATGGCACTCCCTGCATGTTGGGCCTCTGTATGTGGCCACGCTGTGTAAAAGTCTCACACATGTGGTATCGCCATACTCAGGAGGAGTAGTAGAATGTGTTTTGGGGTGTAATTTGTGCTATGCATATGCTGTGTGTGAGAAATAACCTGATCAATTTTCTGAGATTGGCACCATAGCTTGTGGACTCTATAACTTTCACAAAGACCAAATAATATACACCGATTTGGGTTATTTTTACCAAAGATATGTAGGGGTATACATTTTGGCCAAAATATATGAAGAATAATTACTAATTTGCAAAATTTTATAACACAAACGAAGAAAAATTAATTTTTTTACAGAACTTTCGGTCTTTTTTCTTTTATAGCGCAAAAAAAAACCCCAGTGGTGATTAAATACCATCAAAATAAAGCTCTATTTGTGTGGAAAAAAAGGACAAAAATTTCAAATAGGTACAGTGTTGTATGCCTGAGTAATTGTCATTCAAAGTGTGAGAGCACCGAAAGCTGAAAATTGGTCTGGTTATTAAGGGGGTTTAAGTGCCCAGTGGTCAAGTGGTTAAATATTGATTGTCTTAGTTTTTAATGCGATTTTTCAGGTTGTTATTAAAAAATGTGCTCCGCTAGTAAACTTTCCATGCTTTGCCATTAGAAAATGCTGCGAGAGGTTGGCAACACTGCATTCAATCCATCTATGGCTGGCTTACATTTCCTTTTCTGATCAAATATTTAGTTTTTCCCCTTTCCAGCAGTGTTGTTCTGCGTCACTGCAAATGGCCAAATCATTAGCAAAAAAATCTAATCTAAAGGACTAAAGGACTTAAGTTACAAAGCAAAACGGCTGTGCCAGAAGATCTTGATGGACGCATACTGACGGCACACTAGTTCCAGGTCTGTGACTCAATGAATAGGTTTAGCTTCATTAAAGTTAAACTGCAGGCAGATATAAGACACAAGTTAATGCAGCCCTGTAATCATTAACACAACCATTAAATGTATTTATTTTAATACAAGCAGTGTAAATACCTGAATCTGACTTGAGCAGCTTGCAATCCCTGTGCAGCAAATCTAGAGTGTGAGAAGAAGAAGCAGCACAAAGAGGCAGTCAGTTCATGTGCTGACATGAAGCATGCTGATAGGGGGAGAGAAAGATGAGCTTAACGCTGTGCTGCTTCTCCTTTCACTGTGCAGTCACAGGCTGGGGTGGGTCCAGGTTGACCCTGACTGCCCAGGTATCGGGTGAAGTATCGGAGCATTTGCCCGAGTACAAGTACTCGGGCAAATGCTCGGTAACGCTACCGATACCGATACTAGTATCATTATCGGGACAACCCTAATTAGGACACTTACCTGTCCAGGGATCCCACGATGTCGGCACCCCAGACAATTTTTTAATCGGCTCTCAGGTGCTGCCGCTGCCATTCGTTGTAAGGGCAACCGGCAGTGAAGCCTTGTGAAGCGCTCTGTGCTTTGTGAATGGCCCACTGGCTGGGGAGGGAGGAGCGGGGCTGAACTTTTGAGTTACCTCGCCACCTCAAGGTCTTCAGGAAGTGGGGACGGGTACCTGTCAAAAAGAGGTACCCGCTCCCCCCTGAAAGGTGCCAAATGTAGCAGGGGAGGGGAGGAGGAAGCAAACAAACGGAGCTTCCTCTTTTGGGTGGAGCTTAACGCTGTGCTGCTTCTCCTTTCACTGTGCAGTCACAGGCTGGGGTGGGTCCAGGTTGACCTGGGCTCAAAGGAAGTGGGTTAAATGGTGGTGCCAATCAACCTGAGAACATCTAACATCAGAAAAAAGTATTGTTTCATACACTTAAAGTGACCCTGTCAGCAAAAAAAAAGCCCAAAAACTCTTCCCGGAAGAGTAAATACCTACCTTTTACCACTATGCGTGCTACCAAATGCCACTCCATTAAAACATAGCAGTGTTTGACAGAGCAGGTAACAGAAGAGGTAAGTATTTAAAGAGGTGTTCCAGCCCCCCCACCAAAAAATCAACAGCTATAAATACTGTAGCTGCTGACTTTTAATATTAGGACACCTACCTGTCCAGGGATCCCTCAATGTTGGCACCCCAGCCGATTTTTCAATCGGCTCTCAAGTGCTGCCGCTGCCATTCGTTGCCGCTGAACTTTCGAGTGATCACGCCGCCTCAAGGTCTTCCATAAACAGGTACCCGCTCCCCCCAGAAGAGGTGCCAAATGTGGCAGTAGAGGGGGGAGGAAGCAACCAAGCGGAGCTTCCCCCTTACCCCTTTCTTTTGCAGAGAGTAGCTTTTTGGCCAAGTTTATTTTTTCTGATGGGTTTACTCCAGGGTCCGTAATATTAATGTGGTATGCAATGGACAAGACAGGGGGTATTCAGGAGGGTGAACACATGGGCTTTTAGCAGAATTTAGGAGCTGCTGCGTTTAGGTGAGGTTAAACCTTCCTCTCCTGAACGTGGAAGATTCGCCTCCAGGATAGGAACATTTTGACCGCCGGTCAAAAACGTGTCAAAAACTTGTTTTGCAAATTTGCAACGTTTTGCGTTCTCCCGCGCCCGCGGTCAGGGTAGGCTAGCGTAGATGTAGCCTAAAAGTGAAAAGGTATATTTCTGCTGATTTTTACACCTATTCTGCCGCATACCTCATCAATTATTTAAAGCTATCCAAGATTTTGAGTTGAGGTCCATTTTAATATGACTAACCCAAAGCATTAACTATTTTATCTCCAGGTCTACTTTAATCCGTAGCATTTTCCATTGTGTATTTGTTTCCCTTTTATAAAAATGTGGAGTTCTATTGTGGAAAAATTTGTGTTTAACCCCTTTGCTCCCACGCCATAAGTATTACAGCAATGGCACTACTGGAATGTAAGGCCCCTTTCACACTGGGGCGGGGAGCCGCGGTGACGGTAAAGCAGCGCTATATTTAGCGCTGTTTTACCGTCGTTTTAACCGTGGTATTCGGCCGCTCGCGGTGCGGTTTTACCCCCCGCGAGCAGCCGAAAAAGGGTTAAACACCCCCGCAGAGCGCCACCGTAGTGGCACCTTGCGGCGGTATTGCCGCGGTTTTACCGCGGTTTCCCATTCAAATCAATGGGAAGGAGCGGTATAGGAGCGGTGAACACACCGCTCCTATACCGCTCCAAAGATGCTGCTAGCAGGACTTTTTTTGCCGTCCTGCTAGCGCACCGCTCCAGTGTGAAAGCCCGCCGGCTTTCACACTGGAGTTAAAGGGGCCGGATTTTTTCAGACGGTGAACAGGCGCTATTTTTAGCACTGTACCGCATGAAAAACGCCCGGGTGTGAAAGGGGCCTAAACGTTGTTTAAATTTAATTTTTTTCTTTACATTTCTTTTCACTTGACTGCTGGCTTTGTTATATAATTAATTCAGGTGGTTGTAAAGCCAAATTTGTTCAGTGGCAGGAAATTTTGTCATTTCGTTTTGTTATTTAGTGACAGAAGTCATGTACTGATTGATGGGCAACAGGTACTCCTGACTGATGTGGACTATTTATTGGACGCCATGATTAATTTGGATTACTTGGCTGGACATCATGATTGACATGATGATGGCTGTGGTGTTGATGCACTAATAACAGCACATCACACAACAACCTCTTCTTTTTTCCCTAAGATTTAATAAAAAGACATTTCAATCAGCTATATTGGCCACAAGGCAACTTTTTAAAGGAGACAAAAACATAGGCGCCTGAATTATGAAATTCATTCATAAAAGTTTTGTTGACATTGTGATCATGTGATCATATAGCTCTAAGCGGCGGGGTACCGGGAGCTGCAATTGACCCAGAGGTCGCAAGAGTGGCACGTTCCGTGCCTTGGCTGGATGACGTACATGTACCTGATCCAGCCTGCCCGTGCTGCCCTGTTGCAGTAAATGTACTGTGGCCAGACGGTAACTGGTTAATTACCCCCGTTGTTATATACAAACTAGCAGAAATTCTTTTGGAATTTTTTCACAGCCGTAATAACACAATGTGAAAGTGGCTTAAAAAAAAAGCTACCTGAATCTGTTGCATGTGTCAGATTAACAGGACGGCAGCAAGGCTTTTGTGGATGAAGTGCAGGACTTTCCAGTGTGGCCAGAAAAGTGTCACAAATGCTTGATTGAATTGTCCCCAATATTAGCTCAGATGGCACCTTATACTGTAACCCTAACATAACAGGTCTGTGAAACTAAAACTTTTCATCCCGTATTTTAAATACTCTTCTTAAAGCAGACCCTTACCCCAAAATGAAAGTTTTCCTCCCACGAGTCCCTTTTTTGTTGGTCCCCGCCCACGCTTTCTCACTTTGGAGCGGTGTATACCGCTCCTCCACCACTCCTGCCCTGAAATGAATGGGCACCGCTGCCGAAGCGCCTGCAATGCGATTTGGCAGCGGCGCTTCACTGGCGCATTTAACCCCTTCCTCGGCCACTAGCTGGGTTATAAATGCCCCGCTAGCAGCCGAATAGCGCCGCTAAAATGACAGTAAAGCGCCGCTAAAACTAGCAGCGTTTTACCGTCAACGCCTGCCCGCTCCAGTGTGAAAGCAGCCTTAAGTAATAAGTGATACAGAAAATTTTACATTTAAACATTTATTAAACAAAACAAACCTCCAATCAGTTCACTTGTATGTATAATTTAGATTAAATATATATATATATATATATATATTAAATACACAAAAACAGGTAATCAAAACTTTTAGACAAAAAAATGGGCTAACTTTACTGTTTTAGTTTTCTTTTTAAAATCATTAGTGTATGTTTTTTCAAAAAAATTGCGTTTGAAAGATCGCTGCGCAAATACCGTGTGACATAAAATTTTGCAACAACCGCTGTTTTATTCCCTAGGGTCTAAAAATATACATATCATTTTTGGGGGCTAGGTGATTTTCTAGCAGAAAATACAGGATTTTTACTTGTAAGCAACAAGTGTCAGAAAAGATTTAGTCTTTAAATGGTTAAACTGAGAACTCCTCCACACGAGTTCAGTTCATTCATAAGTGTAAACATTGTATCTTTTTAGTCTTTTCTTGGCAGACTGCCCAGACAGGAGATAAGTCGCTTCACTGAAGACTTCAGGCAACTTGCATTGACTTCAATTACAGAAGTCTTTTGCAAGTCGCGCTGAAGATGTAATCGGCCTTTTTTATCAGCACAATCGGCCGGTGCCGATTAATTAAAAAACGCCAAATATCGGCCGATATATCGGTCGACCTCTAATCATAATTGCTTGTGCTTTTAACCGAACTGTCTGGTGTCATAACTGATCACACGTGCAGCACCATGCCAACTGCAGATCAAACAGAGGCCAAGATGGCAGCTTCCTTGGCTGTAAAGGATAAGAGGGTTTAGTTGTTTTAAATTGGATTAGAGAGGGATAATAGCACCTGTCAGTTTTTATTGCGGTCTGTACCCCTGTTAGGGATAGTCATCGTCTCTATTTATCCTATTTATTATTAATACATCAAGCAGTGGCGTCTGGTGATGACATTTATTTTGGGGGGGGGGGGGGGCACAAACCCCTCTAGATCCTTACCTGCCAATGTTCGGCTGTCACAGTTCTCGATACCTGGCGGCTCGTGAAACCGAAAGTAACATAATAGCGAAATCTGATTCGCTATAGACAAAAGTGGGAGTATTCGGGCACTATACTCTGCGCCCCGAGCAGAATGTTAAACAAGCCAATTAGAGCCTCAGGCTCTAATCATGTGCTTGTTTAAAATTGATGGAGCTAATAGACTTCTGTTAGTCTGGTGCCCCACAGTACACTTGCACACACATAGAACAATTTATTTTTTAATATATCATGATATGACTAACATTTTTTAACTTTAAGATGTTAAAAAATGCTAGTCTAATTATCATTTATTTAAAAATAAATAGTTATTTTAATCACTTTCCTATTGGTCACAGATTTGGGGGGGCGGCGCCTCTACTCTTCTTGTGGACCGGCCACCACTGACATCAAGAGTGAAATTTTATTTCACTATTTAATACATTTAATACTATTTAATACATCAAAAGTGAAAGAAAATCCCACATTTTAGGTTGTCACTGAAACAGGAAAGGAGGGGAAATCTTCCAATGGAGAAGGTGACAACCAGGGCTTCCCTCACTTTTATTTGTCTTGCTTGCTGTTTTGGCTATGGGGCAGGAAGTGATAGAAGATCATCCCAATGGGACACAGATGACAAGAAAAAAAAACAACCTGACAGGGGTTATAACCCTCCCTTACACTATCCAAAATGAACAAAAACCCTGTGCCTTCAGTTCTACTAAAGTTTCGCTGTTGTATACTACCATCAGGCAGGTTTTTTATTCTAGAAGAGATTTGTAATGTCTCTTCTGCAATAAAACATACCTACCTGCCTGTTCGCAGTTTCCACTGGCATGTAAATTGCACAGCGCATTCACAGCTCGGCTTTACAGCAGCCCAATCCCTCTATGCTGGAATGATCGCCTCCTGCGCATGCACAGGAGTGATGTCACCCCGTGCTGACCAATGAATATGGCTAAACACCTACACACAGAAGAAGATGACAGCAAGGCACAACCCTAATAGCCCCGGTTCACATATATGCATAGCGGGAAACACAACAAATCCTGAACGTTTCCCGCACCACACTGAAATCGCACTCCGTTAATGCGAATTGCCACCAGTGTCAACGTTAAACTAATGACTCCCCCCAAACAGATGCCTTTTTTTTTGTGCGGTGCAGTGTGAATTGAGCCCATACAAAACGAATAGGCTTAAATCGTACTGCAAAGAATTGCATGTGATTTGAATAGGAAAGCTTAGACTTCATTCACATGGGCAGTAAAAAAAATCATATACTAGTGTTTTTTACCCCCTTACACTGACGTAACACATATATGCCACTGCACTGGGCTGTTTTCTGTGGGGCAGCATTTATGCGCACTCGCACAGCAACAGGGACCGGGGTCTCATTGACTCCTGATTCCGAGTCACCTCATCGCAGTGGTAGCCTCTGATTGGCTACCACAGTGATCAGTCACTGTGAAGCCCGCTCATGTGTTTCTCTCTCTGTGAATGGAGAGGAAAGGTGCATTGGGGGTTAATTACGAAAGGCAAATCCACTTTGCACTGCAAGTGCACTTGGAAGTGCAGTCGCTCTAAATCTAAGGGGTATATCTGAAATGAGTGGAAGCTCTGCTGATTTTATCATCCAATCATGTGCGAGCTAAAATGCTGTTTTTTTATTTTCCTTGCATGTCCCCCTCGGATCTACAGCGACTGCACTTCCAAGTGCACTTTCAGTGCAAAGTGGATTTTCCTTTAGTAAATAACCCCCAATGCATCTTTCTCACTCCTTGCAAAGAGGGGGAAAAAAGTGTGTGTAAAAAAATAATAAAAAGAAAGAAAAAAAAAAAGAAACAAAAAATACCTAGACCAAGGTTTGATCTAGGTTAGTGCCAGGGTTAAGGTCAAGGGTCAAGGTCAGGGTCGGTATATTTTGGGCATGATTTTTTTTTTTTTTAATTAGTATTATGCCACGTACACACGGTCGGAATTCTCGTCGGAAAAAGCTCTGATGGTTTTCCCGTCGGAATTCAGACGGAATTTCGCTCAAACTGTCTTGCCTACACACGGTCACACCAAATTCCGAGGGTGTGTAACACAGCGGCATAAAACACGTTCGACAGCACTAAAAAATAGAAGTTTAATGCTTCCAAGCATGCGTCGAACTGTTTCCGAGCATGCGTCGGAATTTTGCATGTCGGAATTGCATACACACGATCGGAAAATCCGATAGAAAGATTTTCCGTCGGAAAAATTGAGAACAGGTTCTTAATCCAAAGTCCGTCGGAAATTCCGACAGAAAAAGACCGATGGGCATACACACGGTCGGAAAATCTGTTGAAAAGCTCCCATCGGACTGTTTCCATCGGAATTCCGACCATGTGTACGCGGCATTAGTGTCAATGTGATTTAGGTAGGACAAAAAAAAAATTTGCACTATTGTTCCTGGGCTATACTATGGGTACAAACGACAACTAACATACACATATGTGGTGTTGCTGCGATTTTTTTTTTTTTTTTTTTACTATGTTCGAACAGTTATCCTTTGATAATAATAAAAATAAAAATCAGGAGATATCCATTACCATTTACCACCAAATAAAAGCCCAATTTGTCCTGAAACAAAGGTATAATCCACCTGGATACACAAAGTAGTTGATGATATGTACAGTTTTACTAACACATGTCAAAGTTGCAAAATTATGCTTATGCATTAAGATTTGTTTTATCCTTAGGCAGGAAGGGGTTAATTGTGGATCTGAACGTAGCTGCATTGTTTTCAATGCCAGCCAGGGTAAACATGCACTGCATTCAGTTTCCTAACACAGAATCCAAAAATCTGCGTCTAAGAACATACGCTTTATGTGCTTACGCGTAAAAAAAAAAAAAAAAAAAGCATGAATACATGTTTGTAAGTGCAAGTCTAAACAGGGGGGAAAAATAAATGACCGTAAAAACAAAGTATGTATGCATACGCATCTTTATGTGTTTAAACGCAAAGATTTTACTGATCATTATGCAGGGACTTTTCTCCTAGAAAACACGTGTAATGCCATCAGTTAAAATGATACAGTCCTGCAAATAAAGCCTTAAGCCCTTGTTCACATTGGAGCGACTTGTCAGGTCCAATCGCATGAAAAGTCGCATCCTATCGCTGGCAATCGCACTGTCCAAATTTGCGGTGCCGCATCGATTTGAAATAAAAGTCGTTCTTACGCTACTTTTGGCGATTTCGACTTGCCACGAAGCCGCACAAATGTCTTCCAAAGTCGCACTGACATGCGACTTTGATTTCAGATGAAGTTGTGCAATTTCAAAGCCGCGGTCAACGTGAGCGAGGGCTAAATGTCAGCAGCCTCAGGATTTGTCGCTGCTGAGTTTGATGTTTGCTATACCAAGGGAAGTTTCTCTATTGAAAAATCATCTGAGATGTTGGTACAAAGCAGGCTGAGCATACGGAAATTGGCGCATTCTTGAATATAATGAACATTTAGCAGCTGACTTACTCAGGGACAGACCTTTAAATCCAGGGACTGTCCCTGAGCAGAAGAATGCCTAGAAGATATACAGCATAGAAGAATCCATAAACTATCACATACTGACAGGAGATAACTCAGACCTTCCTGTGATCACTCAGAACATGTCCCATCCTTCTTCCCAAGTGATAGAAGAAGAAGGTTTCTAAAGCTACTCACCGGCTCAGAAATGTGTTCTACTCAGTGTGGTCAGAGACTTGTAGCTGTGACAGGACATAATCCTAGTTCTCCCTCCAGCAGGCAGGTCTTTACAGGCTGAGCTGAGGGGAAACTTGTGCTGAGTGTGTACAGCTCCAGCTTCTGGGCAGTCACTGACTGACTGAGCTCTTCCTCCTCCACCAGCGCAAGCTGTTTGTGTACATACAATCCTCCTCAGGGCTGTGTCTCTTACCAGCACTTTACTTCAGCTTTTATCCTACAACAGCGAGGCACGCTTCGTGCTAGCTAAGAAGAAAGCCATTGCAATCCTGTGACTAAAAAATGTTCTTAGTAAATGACCCTCATAGCGTGTCGCTATAACTAAGCTCCATGCACACCTGAGTACTTCTGTACCTTAGGCCACATGTACACTGCCGCTGATAAACGGACGTTTAGGAAATGCTCCTGAATGCAAACGCCGCTTGTAAACGCTGCTAAACACACATTGATTACTAGCTGGGATGTTCCAGCGTTCCGGAGAGGTTGAGAAACGTCCCGTGTACATGAAGCCTAATGCCACGTACACACGGTCGGATTTTCCGACAGAGAAATGTTCGATGTGAGCTTGTTGTCGTAAAGTCTGACCGTGTGTATGCTCCATCGAACATTTGCTGTCGGAATTTCCGCACACAAACGTTGGCTTGCAAATTTTCCGATAACGAAAGTCCGATTGTGTGTACACAAGTCCATCGCACAAAAGTTCACGCATGCTTGGAATGAAGCAGAAGGAGCCACGCTGGTTATTAAACTTCCTTTTTCTCGGCTCAACGTACGTCTTGTACGTCACCGCGTTCTCACGTTCGGAATTTCCGACAACATTTGTGTGACCGTGTGTATGCAAGACAAGTTTGAGCCAACATCCTTCGGACAAAATTCCACGGTTTTGTTGTCGGAAAATCCAATCGTGTGTATGGGGCATTAGCCTACCTGTGACAAAACAGCGATAGGAATCTCGTGGAATTGCACGCCGCACAATTCCTTCAAAATATAAGTGACATGAATGATAAAAAAAACACAGAAACAGAGATGGAAGAAAAATGGCTGCCACACCTTATTGGTTTTAAATGAAGCAAATAAACTTTATTACACTATCAACAAATAAAGTGGTTCTAAAGCCTTTAAGTGGAGGTCCACCCAAAAGTGGAACTTCCGCATTAAGTACCCCTCGCCCCTGAAATGCCACAATTGCCATGTCATTTTTTTGTGGGGGGGGGGGGGGGGGGGCGGGTACCTAGTTTGGATAGGTACCCAGCTCCCACTTCCTGGTCTGGCCGCCTAGGCAACTCCTCCTCTCCCCCTAGACAACCCCTCCATCCCTGCAATCTTCTGGGACATGTCACAGGTCCCAGAAGATTGCCTGGCCACTGACAGAGCGCAATGTAACTCGCGCATGTGCAGTGATCGCCCAGCTGTGAAGTCCCAAGCTGTCAAAGCCGTGCGCCCACACTTACAATGCTGGTGCTGCGGAGAGGGGGGGGGGGGGGGGAACCGGGAGGCCGCATCGCTGGACCTACTAGAACTAAATAGACTAAATGTCTATTTATTTAAAGTCAGCATCTACACTTTTTGTAGCTACTGACTTTTAATAAACTTAACAACCAGTGGAACTCTGCTTTAAGAGTTTTCACCTTTTGCATTAAGGTGAAAAACCCTCTGTGCTTCTGTCACCTTCTGTGATTCAGCGATGTGCACAAGCGCAGCGGCTCCAGCAGCTGTCTCTCTCCTCATTGGACAGATTGATAGCAGCAGAAGCCATTGGCTTCCCCTGCTGTTAATCAAATCTTGTGACATGGGTGCCGGGGGGGGGGGGGGGGGGCGCCCAAGTCCTGCTGTCTGTGCCAGTGGACGCAGCGACGGGACTCGGGAGCAAGCCAGCACGGGTGCCCCCATGGAAAGAAGCTTTCCGTGGGGGCACCCAATGAAGAGGAGGGGCTTGGAGCATCGGCGAGGGAAAGAAGAAGAAGAGGATCAGGGCTGCTCTGTGCAAAACTATTGTACGTGTAAGTATAGCCATGTTATTTTTGTTTAAAAAAAAAGCAGAAGGCTTACAACCACTTTAATAATGTAAATAACCACTTCGACCCTAGAGCTATTTTTTTTATTTTCACATACATGTACAAATCTTAATTTTTGGCAATACAATTGCTTAAACCCCTAGAACATTAAATATTTTCTGAAAGCAGAAGTCCTGTAGAATTAGAAAGTGATATGCCCTGTACACACAGTCGGACATTCCGACGGAAAATGTGCGATCGGAACGTGTTGTCGGAAAATCCGATCGTGGGTGGGCTCCATCAGATTTTTTCCGTCGGAATTTCCAACACACAAAGTTTGAGAGCTGGATCTAAAATTTTCCGACAACAAAATCCGATCATTTAAATTCCGATCACATGTAGACAATTCCGACAGACAAAGTGCCACGCATGCTCAGAATAAATTACGAGACGAAAGCTATTGGCTACTGGACTTTCTGACAACTTTGTGCGACCGTGTATATGCAAGACAAGTTTGGGACAAAATCCGTCGGAAAAAAATCCGACGTTTTTCTTCAACGGAATGTCCGACCGTGTGTACAGGGCAATAGTTGCACATTTTTATGTCAACTGTATTTTCAGGAAAAAATATATAAAAATAAATTTTAGTGCAAAAACACACCATATAATACCAATTTTTGGTTAAAATATAAAAGATAAGGTTGCATCGAGTAAATAGATACCAAACATTCGATGTCTTAAAATTGCGTGCGCCCACGATATCGCCAATAACTACTGTGCCCAAAAATCTCCATAGGTGACGCTTTAAAAGCCTTTACAGCTCATCAGTTTAGAGTTAACTAGGAGCTCTTTTGTTTGAATTATTGTCCTCACTCTGACGTTTGCGGTGATATGACACACATGTAGCGCGACAGCGGTTTATATGCATGTGCGCACCCTGGGCTTGCATTTGCGCAGGTGTGCAGGGAAACTGGGGTTACGGCAATTTTTTTTTTCATTTTAATATATTTTATTATACTTTTATTTTTTTAAATGTCTTTATTTTATTTTGTTATGTCATTTTACTTGATTGCAAGCACAGGGGGTTAATAAACTGGTACTCTTTTTGAAGACATTAGGAGTCTAATAGACCCCAATGTCTCCCTTGCCCTTTACACCATCTAACCAAGCACAGATTGGCTTAAAGTGGAAGTAAACCCTTTTATCATTTTCAGCCAAGTAAGCGGCCATCTTGGCCTCTGTTTGATCTTCAGCTCCTATGATGATGCACATGTGATCAGTTATGACACCAGCCATTGGATGGTTTGACAGTTTGGTTGAGAGCACAACCAATGTGACAGTTCCATTCCCGGGACATTGAAATGGTTAAATCGATGGGTTTACTTCCACTTTAATTAGATGTGTCCCCTGGCCGTACTGGCCAGGAAATGGTGTCACCGGAAGTGACTTCAGGTTTCATTGTTTGCATACGAAATCGAGTTGTGGATTTGCCTCGGTCTCACAGTGCTCTCCTTCCCCTAGCCGGCGGTTGTGTTTCCAGGCTCTGGCAAAAGTGGGAGAGCCCAGAAACTGCGGGAGTCGGGGGAGGCACCGCACTGCCGGTGTTTCGTCACATATGGCGACCCATCACATTTGGCTACCTGCTGGACTGCGCATGCATGACGCCGCCATATGCGTTCCAACACTGTGGCGATCTGCGCTTGGGCAGAATTTTGTGGCCACACCCCTGAGTCCAGGTTCAAGCCCCACCATCCAAGTGGACATAGAGTTAGATTATAATTATGCCGATCGAGGCCGTGCCTGAAGAGTGGCGAGGGAAGCTAGCCCACGAGGGGCCCTGTGGCAAAGTGGTGACAACCCCTCCATCCCTGCAATCTTCTGGGACATGTCACAGGTCCCAGAAGATTGCCTGGCCACTGACAGAGCGCAATGTAACTCGCGCATGTGCAGTGATCGCCCAGCTGTGAAGTCCCAAGCTGTCAAAGCCGTGCGCCCACACTTACAATGCTGGTGCTGCGGAGAGGGGGGGAGGGGGGGAACCGGGAGGCCGCATCGCTGGACCTACTAGAACTAAATAGACTAAATGTCTATTTATTTAAAGTCAGCATCTACACTTTTTGTAGCTACTGACTTTTAATAAACTTAACAACCAGTGGAACTCTGCTTTAAGAGTTTTCACCTTTTGCATTAAGGTGAAAAACCCTCTGTGCTTCTGTCACCTTCTGTGATTCAGCGATGTGCACAAGCGCAGCGGCTCCAGCAGCTGTCTCTCTCCTCATTGGACAGATTGATAGCAGCAGAAGCCATTGGCTTCCCCTGCTGTCAATCAAATCTTGTGACATGGGTGCCGGGGGGGGGGGGGGCGCCCAAGTCCTGCTGTCTGTGCCAGTGGACGCAGCGACGGGACTCGGGAGCAAGCCAGCACGGGTGCCCCCATGGAAAGAAGCTTTCCGTGGGGGCACCCAATGAAGAGGAGGAGCTTGGAGGAGCCGGCGAGGGAAAGAAGAAGAAGAGGATCAGGGCTGCTCTGTGCAAAACTATTGCACAGAGCAGGTAAGTATAGCCATGTTATTTTTGTTTAAAAAAAAAGCAGAAGGCTTACAACCAATTTAATAATGTAAATAACCACTTCGACCTTAGAGCTATTTTTTTTATTTTCGCATACATGTAAAAATCTTAATTTTTGGCAATAAAAAGAACATTAAATATTTTCTGAAAGCAGAGGTCCTGTAGAATTAAAAAGTGATATGCCCTGTACACACGGTCGGACATTCCGACGGAAAATGTGCGATCGGAACGTGTTGTCGGAAAATCCGATCGTGTGTGGGCTCCATCGGATTTTTTCCGTCGGAATTTCCAACACACAAAGTTTGAGAGCTGGATCTAAAATTTTTTCGACAACAAAATCCGATCATTTAAATTCCGATCGTGTGTAGACAATTCCGACGGACAAAGTGCCACGTATGCTCAGAATAAATTACGAGACGAAAGCTATTGGCTACTGGATTTTCTGACAACTTTGTGCGACCGTGTATATGCAAGACAAGTTTGGGACAAAATCCGTCGGATTTTGTCAACGGAATGTCCGACGGTGTGTACAGGGCAATAGTTGCAAATTTTTATGTCAACTGTATTTTCAGGAAAAAATATATAAAAATAAATTTTAGTGCAAAAGCACACCATATAATACCAATTTTTGGTTAAAATATAAAAGATAAGGTTGCATCGAGTAAATAGATACCAAACATTCGATGTCTTAAAATTGCGTGCGCCCACGATATCTCGCCAATAACTACTGTGCCCAAAAATCTCCATAGGTGACGCTTTAAAAGCCTTTACAGCTCATAAGTTTAGAGTTAACTAGGAGCTCATTTGTTTGAATTATTGTCCTCACTCTGACGTTTGCGGTAATATGTCACACATGTAGTGCGGCAGCGGTTTATATGCACGTGCGCACCCTGGGCTTGCATTTGCGCAGGTGTGCAGGGAAACTGGGGTTACGGCAATTTTTTTTTCCATTTTAATATATTTTATTATACTTTTATTTTTTTAAATGTCTTTATTTAATTTTGTTATGTCATTTTACTTGATTGCAAGCACAGGGGGTTAATAAAATGGTACTCTTTTTAAAGACATTAGGAGTCTAATAGACCCCAATGTCTCCCCTGCCCTTTACACCATCTAACCAAGCACAGATTGGCTTAATTAGATGTGTCCCCTGGCCGTACTGGCCAGGAAATGATGTATCTGAACCCGGAAGTGACTTCAGGTTTCATTGTTTGCATACAAAATCGAGTTGTGGATTTGCCTCGGTCTCACAGTGCTCTCCCTCCTCTAGCTGGCGTTTGTGTTTCCAGGCTCTGGCAAAAGTGGGAGAGCCCAGAAACTGCGGGAGTTGGGAGAGGCACCGCACTGCCGGTGTTTCGTCACATATGGCGACCCATCACATTTGGCTACCCGCTGGACTGTGCATGCGCGACGCCGCCATATGAATTCCAAAACTGTGGCGATCTGCGCTTGTGCAGAATTTTGTGGCCACACCCCTGAGTCCAGGTTCAAGCCCCACCATCCAAGTGGACATAGAGTTAGGGGCCCAGTGGCAAAGTGGTGTCTTACAACAGTGTTGGAACGCATATGGCGGCGTCGTGCATGCGCACTCCAGCGGGTAGCAAAATGTGATGGGTAGCCGAATGTGACGTGACACCAGCTCTGTGAAAGTGATCAGCAGCTATGGAGCTGCCGCATCACTTTCACTTTGAAGACGGTTGATGAATAAACAAAACCTGCACAAGCTAATAGCTGCTACTGCAGCCATTAGCTTGTGATGAAAGGTTCACTCTTTGGACATACATCAATTATTCAACAACAGTTCCCCTTGATCAAGGGTGACAAAACCGCTAAGACCCCTTTCACACGGGTGGACTGATCGAGTCCACTGGTCAGTTTTTCAGGCCGACCCGATTGGGCCCTCCATTATCCCCTATGGGCCGGTGGATGTAAATGGAAATTTGTCCGTTTACACCCACCCTCATCCAATCTGATGCGCTAAAAACAGACAGATTGGGATCAAATCGGATGTCAGTCGGTTGTAAACAAACAGATGGTCCATTCACATCCGACCACCCATAGAGGAGAGCAGGCTGTGTCTGTGTCCGCTCTGCATAAGCGGAGTGGACACGGACCAGCCATCCTCCTGCTTTTGGGGGATCAGCAAACAAATTGGTGGAGTCCAAATTTAAATTATTCGAGTTAAAATCAGTATTTTTTTTCAAGAAAATTACTTAGAATCCCCAAATATATTTTTGTGAAAGCCCTGGAGAACATAATATTAATTTTCTTGGCTCTGAGGAAGAGGGTTCGCCCTCAAAACACGTCAGCCAAAACCACAGACGCCTGCTGTTCTTCCCATAACCTGGTAGAATGCAGCAGTTCTGAAGGCGACTGGTTCCATATGTGTACTTATTACATGCGTTTGTGAGTACAATGATTACTATTTTATTTTAAAATAAAATTTATTGTGGTAATGTGCTGCTTTCTTGTTATTGTTATTTTGCAAAACACAATAGTGGCTGTTGCAATTTTATTAATTATTTATTCTTTTTTTTTGTTTTATTGAAGCAAGAACATAGAAAAGAAAAACAACACAGATACCTAATGTTATACATAAAAAAACTGTTGCAATTTTTTATGTCACACAATATTCGGGCAGTTGTTTATCAAACACAAATTTTCAGGAAAAAAATTCACTAAAAAATACACAAAAAATACATTTTAGTGCACATAGACACAACATATTACCCAATTTTTGGGGTAAAATATAAAAGATGATGTTACATCAAGTAAATAGATAACAAACGTGTCAAGGCTCAAAATTCAATGCACCCAAGAAAAGGCAACAAAGTACCGTACCTAAAATTTTTCATAGGTGACGTTTTAAAAGCCTTCGCAGCTTATCAGTGTAGAAAAAAAAGATGAATGGCGGCTCTATAATTATTTCTCTCACTCTGGCATTTGTGGCGATACCTCATATGTGTGGTGCAATCGCTCCTTACATAGGCATGCCAGAACTATGCAGACGTTTGCATTTGCATTATGCATAGGGGGATGGGGGGTGCTTTTAATTTTTTTTTTAAATCATTTTTATTTAGTTAAAATGTATTTTGCACCCATTTTTGTTTTTTCTTAACTTTATTGCTAGCACATGGAGGCCAAAAAAAAACATGTGATAGTCAGGTGACACGTACTCTTTGGGGAGACATCAGGGTCTACCAGGGTCTATTAGACCCCCAACGTACCCCCCCGTCAAAGCAGCTAATCAAGTATAGTTCATGTTTGATTTGCCTTTTCCTTAGTTATAACAGGCAGGGAAATCAGAAGTAACTAAGGGGCCGATTCATCAACGTTTACCGCATGTGTAAATTAAGTCCAATTCATCAAAAAAAAAAAATAATGATTATTCTGTATTTACTGCAAAATGAAAAATGTGCCAGTAAATTATGTATAAAAAGCTCTTAAGTCTAATTCACAAACGGACCAGAGAGTTAAAAAAAATGCGATAATTACCACCAGGGTTTTGCAGGTTGTATCACATGTGGTATTTGTCAAAAAACAGTGTGGGGGGACCTCCAAGTTGCTTTTTGGCAAATAGCTAGTGGGTGGGCTAGTGGGTGAGCTAGTGGGCAGGCTAGCGGGAAGCCGGTCGCCACATCCCTAATAACGGATGACTCATCAGCTGTCAGCACGTTCCCTGCTGACACCTGCATGTAAAAGGACACAGCAACAATTAAAAATGATGAAACGTGGGGGGGGGGGGGGCTTTGGGGGCAGGGGGGCTCTGCTCCCCCACCCCAAAGAACCTTGTCCCCATGTTGATGGAGACAAGGGCCTCATCCCCACAACCTAGGCAGGTGGTTGTGGGGATCTGTGACCAGGGGGCTTATCGGAATCAAGAAGCCCCCTTTAATAAGGGGGCCCCCAGATCCCGCCCCCCATGTGAATGAGTATGGGATACATTGTACCCCTACCCATTCACCAAAAAAGTGTCAAAAGTAATGAAAACACAGACAGTTTTAGACCATTCCTTTATTAAAAAATTATAAAAAAGAAACAGTGTCCCCCGATGTAAATACATCATCAATCACAATTCCCGTACACCGCCAGAACCCGGAGAAAAAAGAGCTCCGCTCGCGAGGATGGCTGGCTGCCAAATGCCTCCTCCACCGTCTGTCAGTTCTTATATAGGTAAGGGTGGGGCCACCTGCTGGCACTGCCCCCCTCGTAATGTCACTGACCCAACATGACCCAGCATGCCCCAAAGCATTGAACCATACCAGGCCACAACATGGGGGGGTGGGTGCTTTGGGGCATGCTGGGTCATGTTGGGTCAGTGATGTCACGAGGGGAACAGTGCCACCAGGTGACATCGCCAGGGGGCCCCACCCTTACCTATATAAGAACTGTCAGACAGCGAAGGAGGCATTGCTCGCTCATCTACCCCTTTCTTGACCTGCCAGGCTGCATGCTTGGATAAGGGTCTGGTATGGGTTTTGGGGGGGACCCCACACCATTTAAAGAAAAAAGAATTTACGTGGGGTTCCCCTTTACCGTAGTTTTAGCGACGCTATTCGGCCGCTAGCGGGCGGTTTTAACCCCCCGCTATCGGCCTTAAAGGGGTTAAATCTGCCTGCAAAATGCCGCTGGAGCAGCGTTTTGATGGCGGTACCCCACCATTTCAATGGGGAGGAGCGTTGGAGGAGTGGTGAGTTCACTGCTCCTTCCCCGCTCCAAAGAAGCTGCTGGCAGGACTTTTTCTGACGCCCTGCCAGCGCACCCCTCCAGTGTGAAAGCCCTCAGGCTTTCACACTTGAGTGCATGGAGCAGCTGTTTTAGGGCATTTTGCAGGCGCTATTTTTAATGCTATAGCGCCTACAAAACGCTCCAGCGTAAAAGGGTCTAACATTCAACTGTCAGCAGGGAACCTGCTGAGAGCTGATGAGTCATCTGTTGTATAGGACGTGTTAAGGCTTCCCGGCCCACTCCATAGCTACCAGCTCAATGCCGTAATTCAAATAAAAAAAACACTGCATTTGCTATTTAAGGCAATATTCGTAATGAATTAAACACTTGCACAATTGTTTCCGCATGCAGTATTTTGCCGCATTTTATTAGTCGTTATTTAACTCTTAGTGAATTGACCCCCAAATCCTTGTCGCTTCCGGCTTCATTCATCACAGAGGAGATGAGCGAACCAATGTTCCTCCATCTCCTCTGTGTTCATCAAACCTTGCTGTTTAGTGCAGTCCACGGTGACGGCGGCCCTTCTTAGCACTGTAAAAGTGATCGGGCAGCTCTACAGCAGATCTTTTACTACATTGGCAATAGCTGGTTGTAAAAAATGACACCAAGTTCATGGCTTTAACTGCTGCCATGATCTTGGTATAACCACTTGCTGACAGGCCAAATACTGTACATATGTTGTATATACATACAGCGATCAGCAAGTGAATAATGACAGACTGTATGCTGCAGTTGGGCTGCCTGGGAGGAGGAAATACGCCAGGCATTATGCTGAATGGGCTTATGGCTACCCATGTGTAAGAAGCCTATGTTTTTTACAAGTGTTTTTGTTGAGAAAAAAAACTGTTTAGGCATGTACTAGGTGTGTATGGAGGCTAAGGTTTTAAAAAAAAAAACCACTCACATTTTTGTAAATATTTTATTATATATTTTCATGTGAGGACACTAAAGAAATTACACTTTGCTACAATGTAAAGTAGTGAGTGTACAGCTTGTATAACAGTGTCAATTTGCTGTCCCCTCAAAATAACACACAGCCATTAATGTCTAAACCGCTGGCAACAAAAGTAAGTACACCCCTAAGTGAAAATGACTATACTGGGCCCAAAGTGTCAATATTTTTTGTAGCCACCAATATTTTCCAGCACTGCCTTAACTCTCTTGGGTATGGAGTTCACCAGAGCTTCACAGGTTGCCACTGGAGTCCTCTTCAACTCCTCCATGATGACATCATGGAGCTGGTGGATGTTAGAGACCTTGCGCTCCTCATTCTTCTGTTTGAGGGTGCCCCACAGATGCTCAATAGGGTTTAGATCTGGAGACATGATTGGCCAGTCCATCACCTTTACCCTCAGCTTCTTTAGCAAGGCAGTGGTCGTCTTGGAGGTGTGTTTGGGGTCATTATCATGTTAGAATACTGCCCTGCGGCCCAGCCTACGAAGGAAGGGGATCATGCTCTGCTTTACTATTGTCACAGTACATGTTGGCATTCAAGGGTCCCTCAATGAACTATTGTAGCAAAGTGTAATTTCTTCAGTGTTGTCACATGAAAAGATAGAATAAAATAATTACAAAAATGTGAGGGGTGTACTCACTTTTGTGAGATACTGAATAGTAGACCTTTACACCTATGTAGAGATGGCCATACACACTTTATTTAAGCAAATCTAACAGATTCCTCCATCCACAATAAACAACATGAATGGATTAAGCTCCCGCTGTGGCTATTGTATTCTGACAGCTGGTGCCACAAGCTGTCAAAATACCCGAACAGTGTCTGCATCCAATCAGATGCAGGCACTGTTGGGGTATTTTACCAGCCAGCTGATAATTTTCTGTCTAGTTTCAATAGATTTTTCAATTGAAGGATGTCAAGCAGTGTAGCTGACAGGATTCAGTTAGATTTTAGAAGGGTTAGAACCTCTGTAATTTTGTTATTACTGTATGGATTTCCATCAGAAAATGTTTACCTCACTTTCTGTACAAGTGACAATAGTTTTACCAGACAGGAAGTGGGAAAAAATCTGAAACAGGGATTCTAGCCTGGTGCCAAACATGTGGCCCTTCTGTTCTCCCTGTTCAGCCCACCACGTGTGGGGTACTTTGTTGAGTGGCAGCAGGATGCCAGGTGCATTCCCACACCAGGCACTAAATTCAAACCGTACTTTCAGGCAGAATCATCTCCACTTGACCATTGAAGTATAGCCCTTTCCTGGCATCTTCATTAACCACTTCAGCCCCGGACCATTTGGCTGGCCAAAGACCAAAGCCCTTTTTGCGATTCGGCACTGCGCTGCTTTAACTGACAATTGCGTGGTCGTGCGACATGGCTCCCAAACAAAATTGACACCCTTTTTTTCCCACAAATAGAGCTTTCTTTTGGTGGTATTTGATCACCTCTGCGATTTTTATTTTTTGTGCTATAAACTAAAAATAGCGTGAATTTTGAAAAAAAAACACATTATTTTTTACTATAATAAATATCCCCAAAAAACATATAAAAAAACTATTTTTTTCCTCAGTTTAGGCCGATATGTATTCTATATATTTTTGGTAAAAAAAAATCACAATAAGCGTTTATTGTTTGGTTTATAGCGTTTAGCGTTTATAGCGTTATAGCGTTTACAAAATAGGGGGATAGTTTTATGGCACTTTTATTAATATATATTTTTTTATTAGTAATGGTGGCGATCAGCGATTTTTATTGTGACTGTGACATTATGGCGGACAGATCGGACACTTTTGACAGAATTTTGGGACCATTCACATTTATACAGCGATCATTGCAATTAAAAAGGCATTGATTACTGTGTGACTGGCAGTGAAGGGGTTAACCACTAGGTGGCGCTGTAGGGGCTAAGTGTGTCCTAGGGAGTGATTCTAACTGTGGGGGGAGGGGCTGTGTGTGACACAACACTGATCACAGCTGATCACAGCTCCCGGTTACATGGAGCTGTGATCAGTGACAGTGTCACTAGGCAGTTCTTCCTCTCCGTGAGATGATCGTGGGTATCCCCGCGGACATCGAGTCTGCGGGACCCGCGATCACGCTCACGAAGCTCCCAGCAAGCCGCCTCTCAAAGGGCAACATACAGGTACGTGATTCTGCCTGTACGTGCCCTTCTGCCGCAGTATATCTGCGTGAGGCGGTCGGGAATCGGTTAAGAGACAGATTCCAGAGCTGAAGATCTGCCACTGACCACCAATAGCAAGCCTCTTGCTATGGGGCCACTCGAGCAGGCTCGCTCCTGAGCCGTGCTCCTGTGAATGGACATTGTCCATTTACACACAGAGCACAGTCCATTCCCCCCCCCCCTCGCTTTCCCCTCATTGGCTCACTGGCTGTGATTGAGAGCAGAAGGACCCAATGGATCCTGCTGCTGTCTGAGCCAATGTGGAGAGAGAGAGATCCAGGAGAGCTGCTGCTCTCATGCACATCTCTGAATTGAGATGAGGCTCAGGTAAGTATAAAGGGGGGGGGGGGGGTAAAAAGATCTTCTGCCTTTAGAACCACTTTAACATGGTAGTAAACGTTTACTAGTGATTTTTCATATTTTTGAAGTGTACCTGTGCTCAGACTATGGACATTGGTGCACATGCAGCAATGACATCATCATGGCCCTGGCAACCAAGTGGCTGAAAAGTCGGAACCTGGGGAAGCAAGTCTGGGAGAAGATGGTAGCATCCGTGGTGGTCGGCAGTGCTAATAGTGCTCCCGCTGGAGGGGATCACTAGCCAGGTATGTCTCCCATAATGTGCTAATATGCTGTGCATACTAGCACATTACAGATAAAAGCTCCAGAGGGCCCAATTGAGAAACATTTTTAGCGGAGGTTTAATTCCGCTTTAGCAAGCAATGAAGAGCTTTCAAGCCTTTCAAGTCATTTCTGACAGCTAGATGTTAGTAATGTGAAGTAATGTGAAGTAATTTGTTTGCAATGATCTTCAAAGATCTCAACAAAGCCTCTGAAGTCAGGTTTTCGGTTGATTTTTAACCATTTGAATCCCAAAGCATTTTTTCATTTTGGTGATGTCTCAGTTCTGCATATTATACCTTTTAGCATGTGTAGCTTACCCTAATGTATTATACATTGATGTATTCAAGACAGATCTTTCATTTGGTAGCAGTTTTGTATACATATCTTTTTTTTTTTTATTTCCTTACCTTTTACTAGGAATTTTTTTTTATAAAAACTCTATGGAAAAATATAGAAATACAGATGTCTGAATTATAAATCCTGTTTAATGAATAAGAGCAACTTGGATGCACTTAGATTCTCATTGTCACAGTAAAGGCTAATGTAATCACCAGAACATGTGATAACGCAAAGACAATCTGCATCAATAAAAGGCTGACCTTTATATTAATAAATCCCTTCCAAAACTTTCAAAAGCTATGGCCTCTTTGACTTGGTCTACCTATAGCAGACATGTGAATGATACCATAAGTACCCCTTTGTTTAACTTAAGCATTTATTCTCAATACCTTCAAAACATTAGTACACGGTCCCTACAGATTCTTGTATAGATTCAAAGTTATATGTAAATTGTTCATCCTTGGAAACTCGAAAGAACTACTTGGTCTACTCTTTGGCTAATATTGTATGTAGATGTTTAGCCCCAACATGAACAAGCATTAAAAAAAGCATAAAAGCAACAAATGTTGTATTGTATATACCGTTTATCATAAAAAAATGTAAATAAAAAACAACTGCATCAATTGCTGCATTGGTACTGTAGCGCTCACCCAGGAAGGAGCTGCTATTTTTATTGGGTCAACCTAGCTTGTCTAAAGTTAAACAGTTCCATTGTTTCTTCATAGCACTTACCAACCAGTGGTGACCAATTAAATTACTTTTACACCATTGATCTTTTGCTTGCAGATCATTTATTTATTAAGTAACTTTAAGGGGGAGAGAGTTAGGGCACAAGACACCGCTGAGGCCACAGCAAACTCCAGCGCTTAGACAAAAAAGGGGAAAAAAAACATACAATTAGCCTTCACTGGTAAAAAAAAAACCTTTAAGCCAACCCAGCATCCTGTGAGCGTAGGCTCCTGGCTGTAAATAAAGTAAAGATTTAGTAATATCTCAGGCGAGACATCATACTTCAGGCTAGGTGTCAAGTGTTATTGGATTCCATTGACCAGCATTTTAATTTTTTCTGGCCATTGGGATGCAATAACGCTCAAAAGCGCCTTAACGCCTGAGCGTTTAGATACGTTTACATGCGTTTAGGCACGTCAAACACTTTCTCTGTTCAAAATCTCCTCCTATGAACGTGCTTGTGCAATGCCTACCAAAACATTCAGGCTTCATGCACACAGGTTTGAGATTTGCATTACTACTTCTAATGCCGTGTACACCATCGGAAATTCGGCCAGCAAAAGACAGATGAGAGCTTTTGGTTTGAAAAATGCAACCATGTGTATGCTCCATATGACTTTTGCTGGCTGAATTCCAGCCCGCAAATCATTGAGAGCATGCTCTCAATTTTTCGGTCGGAAAAAGTTCCGATCGGAAATTCCTAGCGTCTGTAGCAATTCCGCCGCAAAAAATTCCTACGCATGCTCGGAAACAATTTAATGCATGCTCGGAAGCATTGAACTTAATTTTCTCGGCTCGTCGTAGTGTTGTACATAACTGTGTTCTTGGCGGTCGAAAGTCCAGCGAACTTTTGTGTGACCGTGTGTATGCAAGATAAGCTTGAGCGGAATTCAGTCTGAAAAACCATCCAAGATTTTTCTGATGGATAATCCGCTCGTGTGTACGCGGCATAAGTCTGCACTGTCACTGACTGGTCCACAGTAACACTTAGCATGGTTCCCAATCATTTGATCACCATGGCAGTTAATCATTTACAAGGCAGTCAAAAGAGGCAAACTGACTGGCACGCTTTTTTTTTTTTTTTATTGGATTAAACACTTGTAAAATAATGAAAACTGCATTTCTACATTTTTGGCTATTTTCCCATTTATAATAATATGAACAGGGTATTTATCAAAACAGTGTATCAAATAAAAAAGGTATATGTCTAATAAACAGAGTAAACATTATTCAGGCAAATTAATCGTAATGTGAAGTTAACCAACACATAATAGGTTTTTATGACATGTGAGCAATAGGTCTGAATCTATAATTTTATAGCACTTTATTCTGCATTTGTTCTGTTTTATTGCAAATCATATATAAATTACTATTACTATTACTCAGCAGACAGGTTTGGTTGTATGAGGACCACTTTATGCACGACAGTGGCCATGGTGGTCGCTGGTGGAAGTTTAGAGGTTTATGATCGAAAGTTTGTTTCTTATACCTGCATTTGTGAATCACACAGCCCATTAACTCTCCCTTTGTGTTTCTGTATCTCCTTGCTGCGTGCCCTGGTCCCGCACCGAAGTCTGCTTTGTAGTATCACCTGCTGCTTTGCTGCTTGCTATCTTCTCCTTGTCCACTCTGCCTTTTTTTGCCTCCATGCATAGGACTGTGGAACATTGGCACTATGCGGACACTTGCTGACTGAATTTATGATGATGTTGATGCCTGCAACCAACTTGCCATCCATGGATGTTCCAACCTCCGCCAATCACGGTGAGCAATGTATTCTATTAATGAATACAAAGCCTGCTCAGATTGGCAGAGGATTTAACATCATCAGACTGCTCCTCTCTCACTCTCAAATCCAATCCGAGCAGGCTTTGTATTCATTAATAGAATACATTCCTTGCTGTGATTGGCTCAGCGCAGTATATTGTATGTAGCCGAAGCTACATACAGTATTACCGCACATCCAGCAGTCTGACAGATTAGGGTTGTTTGTTTTGGGCCAGCTTGGTACAAAATACGGTACATAAGTATTTAAAGCTTTTGCCACGACACGCAAAATTGAGCTCAGGTGCACCCTGTTTCCACTGATCATCCTTGAGATGCTTCTACAACCTGATTAGAGTCCACTTGTGGTAAATTAAGTTGATCGGATATGATTTGGAAAGGTTTGGAAAGACACACACCTGTCTATATAAGGTCCCACAGATAACAGTGCATGTCAGAGCACAAACCAAGCCATGAAGTCCACGGAATTGTCTGTAGACCAACAAAACAGCATTCTTTCAAAGCACAGATCTAGGGAAGGGTACAGAAAAATGTCTGCAGCATTGAAGGTCCCAATGAGCACATGGACCGTAAATGGAAGATGTTTTGAATTACCAGGACTCTTCCTAGAGAGCGCCGTTCGGCCAAACTGAGCGATCGGGGGAGAAGGTCCTTAGTCAGGGAGGTGACCAAGAACTCGATGGTCACTCTGACAGAGCTCCAGTGTTTCTCTGTGGAGAGAGGAGAACCTTCCAGAAGAACAACCATCTCTGCAGAACTTCACCAATCAGGCCTGTGTAGCGCCCTGCTCCTAATGAGCAGACGCTATTGTTGTTTTTTTTCAAATTTAGTTGTCTGAAGCTGTAATTGGGCACAGGCTAGTTATTCTAAAAGTTCTTATGTCTATACCAGTTCAGCTGGGTTGCATTGGTTTCCACTTGACCGTAGGTGTCGCTGTCACCACCGGTAGGTGTGGAAACGCAGCAAGCTGGATGCATTAAGAGGGTGGACCAGAAGAAGTCTTGAGGCCTAATGATCCAGGGGTGGTCCTGTGCTGTCTCGCCTGCGGAGAGAGGCCAAGAAAACTGGAGGTTCCAGGGGAGGACTTTTCTGGGAGAGGACTAAGCACAAGGCTGGTGTCTCTGGAGGAGTCTGTAAACTCAGTTAGAGGACCAAACCCGGATTAACACCCATACAGTATCGCCAGGTCGGCTGAAAGAGACTGGTACTCTATGGCCATTCTTTAAATCTTTCAAGATCTCTCAGTAATGCTCTAATTTAATTGACAAGTCTGTGGCAGAGACTTTGTTGTGCATCCCATCGGCTGCTAGGTCAAGTGAGAGAGGCCTATCCAGTGGTTGCTGAATCCAGTCTGTGGAGCTGTTTGTGCTCTGGATTTTACTAATACCTCTAACCTCTAACCCGCAATTATTAGGTGCTTGAACTCCCCATAACCCTCTGACCCTCTATTGAAAGACTTTGTGCTTATTCTAAATAAATAAGTGAAAAAGGACTAAGTGTCGGATCTAACATTCTTTGGGCCATTTTCCAATGGGACCTCTGAGACGGAGAAGCGAGCAGGTGAGGTAACGGTAAGCCCAAATAAAACCAGCAGCTCCTTCGGGCATAAGTGCTACCCCTGTATGGTAGAGTGGCCAGACAGACACTACTCAGTAAAAGGCACATGACAGCACACCTGGAGTTTACCAAAAGGCACCTGAAGGACTCTCAGACCATGAGAAACAAAATGATCTGGTCTGATTAAACAAATATTGAACTCTTTGGCCTGAACGTCTTGTCTGGAGGAAACCAGGCACCACTCATCGCCTGGCCAAAACAATACCTACAGTGAAGCGTGGTGGTGGCAGCATCAGGCTATGGGGATGTTTTTCAGCGGCAGGGACTGGGACACTAGTCAGGATCGAGGGAAAGATGAATGCAGCAATGTAAAGGGACATCCTTGATGAAAACCTGCTCCAGAGCGCTCTGGACCTCAGACTGGGGCAAAGGTTCATCTTCCAACAGGACAATATCCCTAAGCACACAGCCAAGATAACAAAGCAGTGGATACGGGACAACTCTGAGTGTCCTTGAGTGTCCCAGCCAGAGCCCAGACTTGAATTAGATTGAACATCTCTGGAGCAGGGGTGTTGCTAGGTGGGAAAAATAATGATAACCCCTCCCACATTTTTAAGTTAAACCAGCCCAAGTCCGGCATCATGGGGGGGTCTAGGCTCACTTACTGGTTGCGGTTTACACAGAACGGGGATCTCCCACTAACCCAACATGGCCGCAGTGTCACACGAAGTGATACTTCCTGGACTGGCTCCTATGATGGAAGTCATATGTCCCGGCATTGCACCAGTGTGATTTCCATCATAGGAGCCGGTCCAGGAGGCGGGACTTCGTATGACTATCTTGCTATCCCAGTAGACCCATCCGGCCCCGGTATAGCCTAGAGTCCCCAGTCAACCCCAGACCTTGGGACTCTGGGCTAATAATTGTCAATCAGCAATACGAGATCCTTGGGTCAGCCCCAACGCCACTGCTCTGGAGAGATCTGAAAATGGCTGTGCATCGACGCTCCCCATCCAATGTGATGGAGCTTGAGAGGTTCTGCAAAGAAGAATGGGAGAAACTGCCCACCCAAAAATAGATGTGCCAAGCTTGTAGCATCATACTCAAAAAGACTTGAGGCTGTAATTGGTTCCAAAGGTGCTTCAACAAAGTATTGAGCAAAGGCTGTGAATACTTATGTACATGTGATTTTTATTGTTTTTTTATTTTTATTTCAAACAAACTTTTTTCACGTTGTCATTATGGGGTATTGTTTGTAGAATGTTGAGCAAAATAATGAATTTAATTTATTTTGGAATAAGGCTGCAACATAACAAAATGTGGGAAAAATTAAGCGACGTGAATACTTTCCAGACGCACTGTATATCTATAGAATCCTTTGTATTGCTGTATTGTTTATATATCTAAAGGATCCTTTGTATTGCTGTTTCTGATTTTCTTTTTAACATATAGAATATTTTTCAGTGTAATTTTGGGTTTGCAATCACTCTTGCTGTGAATCTCCCCGTAATAACCAACATCGCAAAAGTGTACAAGCATACACTTGTTTGACATTGTTAGTGCTCGGCATAGAATCTGAGGGTTTAGTATCCTGTTTTGATATCATCATGCTTTTACAGATGAAGATGGTTTCTGTTTTGACTCAGACCATCATTTATCTGGTGGACGAGGCAAGATAAGAAGCTGTAGACTGGAGTATAAACAAGTTTGCAGTGTTATATAGTGATTCACGTAGCAGACAGATCCCAAGCTTTTCAGATCCTTTGAATCTGTTTATAAGCTCACCCATAACATTTGGTTTCCTTACAGATGCTGTCATGTGACAGATGTTTAACTGAGATTACACTCTTTTTGGCTCCTCTTTGCGTTTATTTAAAAAAAAAATATTTATGTACATTTCCTCCCAAATAGCAAGGGGAGAAGGTGCTGAGTCTGCTTTTCAGCACGTTGCTGAGATGAAAGATTTTGCTGCACAGTGACTCCAGTCTGGTTTTGTCTGCTAACACAAACAGCCATTGACATGAAACGTATTGTCTAAATCAGTGGTTCTCAACCATCGGGCTGAGGCCTCCCTCCTGCCAAGGCGCACTTGGATTGTGCTTCCTCTTTCCTCTTATCTTTCCGTCCTCATAGCCTGTACTGTGTGCCCCTAATGGAATCCTGTCGGCAAATCTTGGGATCTGCAAAATATTGACTAAGGCTAGGTTCACACTGTGCGGGGTGATTGCGGGTGCAGGAATCTCAGCTGGTCCCGCACACCGCAACCCCCCGCAGCCAAAACGCACTGCTCTGTACAGAGGCATGGTGCTGCCATTCATTCCTAATGGCACCTCCACGCATCTCAACCTGCAGTGTGTTTGCAGGTGTGGGAATTGCATGGTGCAGAAGCCCTTTCAAATAAATAGGCTTTAACCTAGGGTTAAAGCAGGTACAACCTGGGGGATGATAAGCATAAGCTGTGAACCCAACTACAAAATGTAGGGGCTTTTCAGCATGGCACCTGCTTTGAAACCCTGGGAGCAGTGGCAGGCAGTGGGTATCTTGTCTGTGCAGGTAGAAGCTCTCATATGGTATACTACATGAGCTACAATATATATATACACATTTCTACTAAACAAATTATGTTTTTATTCAACCCTTTTTATACTTGTGTCTAGTGGGTTAAAAGGAAGAATGGAGGAAGAATACTCACTCAGATTGGTGGTCAGTAGGAGGAAGAATGTCCCCTTATGTTGATGGTTAGTAGAAAGGTAGACTATCCTCATACCTTTGTGGTCAGTAAAAGGATGAATATCCCTCTACATTGTGGTCAGTAAAAGGAAGAATGCTCCCTTTCACTATTGGTCAATAGGAGGAAAAATGACCCCTTAAATTAGTGGTCATTAGGGGGTAGAGTGTCCCCTTGTATTGGTGGCCAGTGGTGTGAGCAGAATAATGATGCCTTATGTTGGTGGTCAGTAGAAGGAATAATGTCCCTTTACGTTTATGGTCAGTAGGTAGAGGAATATCCACTTACATTGTAGTCAGTAGAAATAAACATGCATTTCTTTCCACAGAACACCAACAGAAGGGGGCATTTTTCTTCCCACTTACCACCAATGTTAGGATGTATTATTTTTCCCACTGACTACCAAAGAGATTGGTAATACTTGGGATGAAAAATAGTTGTGTGTGTGCGTGTATAGCTGTTGATTAACTATATTGCACAATCTAGAATTACATTGCGAGTACCAGATTAATGCTTAATCATCTTTATTTATATTTTATTTATTTATTTTTAATCATCTTTATTTTATTTTTTTATTTTTTTATTAATGCTTAATCATCATTTGCCTCTTTTCCTTACATCTTCCAGATGCTACTACTGTAACTGATTAATTATTGTAACCAAATAATTATTGTGTACTGTCCATACATGTCCTGCCAGGGTTTTATCCCTCTTCAGCAAGATATCAATTACATGTTCAAGTACTTGTCTCCTGAATTCTTGTGTATGTTACTCCTGAGGAACTGCAATTGATCTAATTTCTATAATCTCTCCAGTTTTGTGTTCACAAATTCCTTCAACGTTAGAATGTACGGACAAGCATTGCAATGTCCACATTTGAATAATCCAGTTTGGCTCTGTGGTAAAGGTGAATTTTAGAGTCACTTTTGTAGGGGTACTTTTAGTTTCAAAATGACTATGAACCAATATTTTTCTGATGTTCTATAGTCTGTATTGCAGAATGTTAGGACTTTTCTAAAATACCTGCTTTTGGTCTTTGACTTCCAATAGTATGTCCTGAAGACATTATAGATGACATTATAGATCCTTTCAGTCCTTTCATACCATTTCATTTTCACAGCGAAGACATTTTTTTGAACACAAAATATGGGGAAATTATAGAAATGTTATTTTATAAACGCAGTTGCTCTCAATTAATTGCTAGTAGTAGAATCTGGAATATGTAAATAAAATAGGCAAATAGTGAAGACTGACCCATAATACTGGTACTAATAAATGCAATTTTAGGTTGTTCATTATAATTTATCCACAGATGAAGAACAACTAGCAACATTTTTTGGGTAAAATTTGTGATTATGCAAGTTATCACAGTTCATTAAGTATTTTTTTTAAACTGATTTGCCTTCTTCCAGACTGTACAGCAGTATCCAAATATACACCCTGGATAAGCCACTAGATGTCCTACATGTCCAAGTAGCCTGCTTTCCCAGGCACTATGTAGCAGGTGAAACTAGACACCTGGTGCTCCAGTCAAGACTTTAGCTTCATTCCCCCTTGATATACCCTACAGCAAGGCAGTGCAAACTCTTTAGCCACCAAACTAAGGCCTTTCTTTTCAAAGCAAGTGTCCTTCCCAGACAGCAGGTCTGGGAGATCAGAAAAGGGAGCAGTATTTGTTTAGCCTGGTCTGTTCAGGGTTTCGAAAGCTTGGAGTTTGATTGCTTCCCCCTGCCTCTGGAAGAAGCTTCCAGAGCTTAGAGCGAAAGATTCATAATAGCCAGTCTGAATATTTATCAGGTTCCAGGCATCCCCTGGACAGGAATGTGCAGAAGAGGGTAGGAATAGCGATAAATTATCTGAAGCATTGGAGAGCTGGGTTCCCTCTACCCAGGAGGGCTCCAGAGCTGGAAGAGCAGCTACGCTCACGCAGCGCATGGCCTGAACAGCTGCACTAGAGGACCCAACGATGTCAGGGCTGAAGCTGATTGCAGAACCTTACCACATGGGATCAGGTCTGGAGAGGGACCATCTCACTCACTGGACTGTGCCTAAAGGAAGCAGAAAGGTGGCAGCTGTCCTGGAGACTTGTGAGTAAAAACCCTAAACAGATTTCTGTGACTGTGTAGAGTTCTAGAGAATGCAGTGGGTACCAGCGGTTGTGCATCAGCCTAAGGTACCCAAATGCCAAAGAGACGTGGTCTTCAGCTGTAAAGCTGTAGACTTCTTAGAGACTTGCCTCATGGTCCCCAGCTGTGAGGCACTAGACTGTCCAACACCCACAATTACTCAAGGAGAATATTGTCCTCTAATCTAAGTGCTAAGAATTTTGCAGTATCCCATGCCCTAACCCCCTCTCCTGTTAAAGTTCTTAAAACAATAAAATTATGTCACCAGCAGCCACCTATGGGAAGTAATGCTACACAATTGATAAGGACTCCCCCATCAGCAGGCAGAAGCAAACAATGATCTGAGCTAAGGGGAAAACCTACTGAAAACAGAACTATCAATCCAGGCTTAGGTTAATTACAGCCCAGAAGTATTACATTTGGGACTGTTAACACTTCTGCTTAGGGCAGGGTCACTACATGTTTATATAGATTTTAGATCCATTATGTGTGCCCCTCCATATCCTATATTTTGGGCAGTTTTACAGTGACTGAAGGTGATCAAAAAAACAATAAGCACAGGTAATCACATTTTCCTACATTTCCTTTAAACCCCTGCCTATTGGCTGAGACACCCCATATACTCCTAATCTGTCCTTGCATTGTCTTTGTCTTATCTAATGTTGCCAGGTACTCGGCCACCCAGCGACAGAAGAGAGAAGTGCAGCAATTCCAGACTTAGGGTGAAATCAATTGATCCCTAGCAATTAGCCAAGGCAACTATACCTGGCTAAACATCAGGGCGCTACATATTCCCCATGCCCACGAAAATACGTCTCGGAGTTTGCAGAAGAAAAAATAATTTGAGCTCTCAAGCCTGAGAGCGAATGTCCTGGAAAAAACTGTGATGGGTGGGGAAACAAGGAAAGAATAAAAATGACGAACATTGCACGGAATAAACATATACATGAATGAATAGTAGTTCACACAGGGCAGATAAATATCAGACACTATGTACAATTTACGTGTGGCGGACCACCCAAATAATGGAGGGAAAAATATAAACGATGGCCTTACACCCTAACTATTTATGTAATATATACAGTAATAAAGAGGGCATATTACCGCTGACTCATGGTCCAGCAGGCATGGACAGGGACGTTATCTTTCTTTCACGGCCCATTGGGTCACTCTATTGGCAGCTGGGAGGGATGCAGGACAAGGTGCAGTAGTGTTGGAGGTTGTTCCGCCACCACGCCTCCAAAATGCTACTACTGGTTGTGACACACCTCTCTCCTCCACCCCCTCCTCTTCTTCTTCCTCCAGTGCTCTGTCCTCGAAACCAGCGGTGGGACTACGCGAGTACGCAGGCAAAAAGATGCCATGCCGTGCTTGCGCTGGTGTGTTTGGGGGACAGGAGCCACACTGGGCCAGAGGTTCTGGCAGCTCTGCAGGGGCAGGCCGAGAGGTGGTTGACGCCACGCCAGCTTAAGCCAGGAATGGTCATTTCTGACAATGGCACCAACCTCCTCTCCGCCCTGCGACAGGGGCAGCTCACCCATGTGCCCTGTATGGCTCACATCCTCAACCTGGTGGTGCAGCGGTTCTTGGGCAGGTTCCCAGGCTTACAGGATGTCCTGAGGCAGGCCAGGAAAGTCTGTGTGCATTTCCGCCGATCTTATAATGCCAGTGCTCGGCTGACTGAGCTGCAAAAGGAGCTGAACCTGCCCAAGAACCGCCTAATATGTGACATGCCCACCAGGTGGAACTCAACGTTGGCCATGCTGCAGCGACTGCACATGCAGCAGAGGGCCATCAATGAGTACCTTTGCGACTACGGCACCAGGACAGGGTCAGGGGAGCTTGGCTTTTTTTCCCCACGTCAGTGGAGCATGATCAGGGATGCATGCACTGTCCTCTCACCATTTGAGGAGGCCACGAGAATGGTGAGCAGTGACAGTGCATGCATCAGTGACACTGTACCTCTTGTCCACCTGTTGGAGCATACGCTGCGTGGGATAATGGACAGGGCACTTGAGGCAGAACAGAAGCAGGAAGAGGAGGACTTCCTTGCCTCTCAAGGCCCCCTTTATCCAGACAGTGTTCCTTCTGTCCCACCCATCACACAGGAAGAGGATGAGGATGAGGAGGAGGAGGAGGAGGATTGTGTGAGCATGGAGGTGGAGCCTGGCACTCAGCATCAGCAGCAGCAGTCTTTTAGGGATGATGTACAGTCCCAACAAACCAGTGGACTTGTACGTGGCTGGGAGGAGGTGGCTGGCGATCATGTCATCCTCAGTGACCCAGAAGACTCCGGACCGAATGCCTCAGCTAACCTACGCTGCATGGCCTCCCTGATCCTGCAAAGCCTGCGGAAGGATCCTCGTGTTCTTCGGATCAAGGAGAGGGACCATTATTGGCTGGCCACTCTCCTTGATCCACGGTACAAGGGTAAGGTTGCGGACCTTATCTTGCCGTCGCAGAGGGAGCAGAGGATGAGACATCTCAGGGAGGCCTTGCAGAAAGGTCTGTGCAACGCGTTCCCAGAAACTGGGAGGTTACAAACTCCTGGTCCTGGACGACGAGTTGCTGAGGCTTCGGTCAGTAGCAAAAGGAGCGGTGGGGAAGGTGGACGTCTGACCGATGCGTTCAGGCAATTTTTTAGTCCGCAGCCCCAAGGTATGATCGGTTCCAGCAACCATCGCCAGCGTCTGATATACATGGTGCAGGAATACCTAGGGGCAAGGTCAGACTTGGACACCTTTCCCACCGAAAATCCTCTGGCTTACTGGGTCCTGAGGATGGATCACTGGCCAGAGCTTGCACAGTATGCAATTGAGCTACTGGCCTGTCCTGCATCCAGCGTTCTTTCCGAACGCACATTCAGTGCTGCTGGAGGATTTGTCACCGATCATAGGGTGCGCCTGTCCACCGACTCGGTTGATCGACTGACCTTCATAAAAATGAATCAGTCTTGGATCACCACCAGCTACCAGGCACCTGAAGAGGATATAACGGAATAATTTATAATGTCACATCCCTTCAAGACTGCCTATGCTGATGCTGAGTGACTGTCCGTTTATGTTCACTGACTATCCTCTTCCTCCTCCTCAATGATCCATGCCACCACACCAGTGCCTAAGGCACAATTTTTCAGCCCCTGTATAACAGGGGCGTGTATTTACAATTTTTTTAAAAAATGCTTCGCAACAGGTGTGACTGCTGTGCTCCAAGTGCAGTATCTGTGAGGGGTTGCAGTGTTGTGGCACCAGCACCAGTGCCTAAGGCACAATTTTTCAGCCCCTGTTGGGGCGTTTAATACAATTTTTAGGCAATGCTTTGCAACAGGTCTCATTGCTGTGCTCAGAGTACAGTATCTGTGAGGGGTTGCAGTGTTGTGGCACCAGCACCAGTGCCTAGGGCACAATTTTTCAGCCCCTGTATAACAGGGGCGTGTAATTATAATTTTTTAAAAAGATGCTTCGCAACAGGTGTGACTGCTGTGCTCCAAGTACAGTATCTGTGAGGGGTTGCAGTGTTGTGGCACCAGCACCAGTGCCTAAGGCACAATTTTTCAGCCCCTGTTGGGGCGTGTAATTACAATTTTTAGGCAATGCTTTGCAACAGGTCTCATTGCTGTGCTCAGAGTTCAGTATCTGTGAGGGGTTGCAGTGTTGTGGCACCAGCACCAGTGCCTAAGGCACAATTTTTCAGCCCCTGTATAACAGGGGCGTGTAATTACAATTTTTTAAAAAGATGCTTCGCAACAGGTGTGACTGCTGTGCTCCAAGTACAGTATCTGTGAGGGGTTGCAGTGTTGTGGCACCAGCACCAGTGCCTAAGGCACAATTTTTCAGCCCCTGTTGGGGCGTGTAATTACAATTTTTAGGCAATGCTTTGCAACAGGTCTCATTGCTGTGCTCAGAGTACAGTATCTGTGAGGGGTTGCAGTGTTGTGGCACCAGCACCAGTGCCTAAGGCACAATTTTTCAGCCCCTGTATAACAGGGGCGTGTAATTACAATTTTTTAAAAAGATGCTTCGCAACAGGTGTGACTGCTGTGCTCCAAGTACAGTATCTGTGAGGGTTGCAGTGTTGTGGCACCAGCACCAGTGCCTAAGGCACAATTTTTCAGCCCCTGTTGGGGCGTTGTAATTACAATTTTTAGGCAATGCTTTGCAACAGGTCTCATTGCTGTGCTAAGAGTACAGTATCTGTGAGGGGTTGCAGTGTTGTGGCACCAGCACCAATGCCTAAGGCACAATTTTTCAGCCCCTGTTTAACAGGGGCGTGTAATTACAAATCTTGATCTAATAGTTCACAGCAGGGCCCATTCCTGCGCCCACCAAGAGTAACTGTGAGGGCTTACAGTCTTGTGGCAACACCGTCCACCACCACCGCCAAAGGCCCAATTTTTCTGCCCGGTTCAACAGGTGCATGCAAGTACAAATCTTGATCTATTAACTCACAGCAGGGCCCATTCCTGTGCCCACCAGTCTTGTGGCTACACCAACATCTAATAGGGCAAATTTCTGCAGAGTATATACGGCAGGCCCCTACTTTCAAACATCCAACTTACAAACGACTCCTACTTGCAAACGGAAAGAGAAAACAGGAAGTGAGAGGAAATCTACCCCTAGGAAGGGAAATTCTATCCTGTTAGATTTAATTTGGGAAAAAGTTATCTCCTCTCTACTGATGCTTTATCACCAATCCTTGTTTCAATTAAAACCCCACTTTTCCAAAAACATTTGTCATTGGGACGGAAAGTGAGGTGACATGTTCTGAACAGATGTGCAAAGACAGCAAATGTTACAGGGGTGATAACCCCTCCCTATGTTCTCCAAAAAGCTTAAAAATTGTTTTTTTTGGGATGGAGCTACACTTCATAATGTACCTGTTCAGATTCTACTTAAGAACAAACCTACAGTCCGTGTCTTGTTTGCACTACCTATATAGTGCTGTTCGGAGTATATAGGGTTGTAGGTATAGTTTTATTTTGGGTGCGGGGTCCCCCTTAATATCCATACAAGACCCAAAGGGGCTGGGGTGGGGGGGGTGATGGGGTAGCCATGCAGGGGCGTCGTTAGGGGGTGGCTAGGGGGGGCTGGAGCCCCGAATGGGTCCCTGAAAAGCCCCGAGTCTCGGAATGGCTGCATTCCATTGCTAGCCCCGAGTGCGGTCGGCTAATTTCGGCTGCACTCGCTAACAGATCGGTTCCCAGCAGCCGAAATTAGACGAAGGTGGCTGAGTGGCGAGTGCCGCTGGTCCCGCCTTCTGGATCGGGACGTGTGACGTCCATCGTAGCCTGCAGGCTCCAGAAGGCGGGAACGCTACATCCCCGCTCGGGCGGGCGGCTCGACTCTCCTCTCCTCCTTGGCTCCTCTCCTCTCCCCAGTGACTGACTGACTGCTGACCGCACATCACGGCTGAGGTAGGTCAGACAGAGACTACCAATGTAATGTATGTCATTGTCGCTCAGTGCATGTGGGTCAGTGGTTAATGTATGTAGGTCAGTGGTCAGTGCATGTAGGTCAGTGGTCAGTGTGTGTAGGTCAGTGCATGTAGGTCAGTGCATGTAGGTCAGTGGTCAGTGCATGTAGGTCAGTGTGTGTAGGTCAGTGCATGTAGGTCAGTGGTCAGTGTGTGTAGGTCAGTGCATGTAGGTCAGTGGTCAGTGTGTGTAGGTCAGTGTGTGTGGGTCAGTGCATGTAGGTCAGTACATGTAGGTCAGTGGTCAGTGTGTGTAGGTCAGTGTATGTAGGTCAGTGGTCAGTGTGTGTAGGTCAGTGTGTGTAGGTCAGTGGTCATTGTGTGTAGGTCAGTGTGTGTAGGTCAGTGCATGTAGGTCAGTGGTCAGTGTGTGTAGGTCAGTGTATGTAGGTCAGTGGTCAGTGTGTGTAGGTCAGTGTGTGTAGGTCAGTGCATGTAGGTCAGTGGTCAGTGTGTGTAGGTCAGTGCATGTAGGTCAGTGGTCAGTGTGTGTAGGTCAGTGTGTGTAGGTTAGTGTATGTAGGTCAGTGTATGTAGGTCAGTGGTCAGTGTGTGTAGGTCAGTGTATGTAAGTCAGTGGTCAGTGTGTGTAGGTCAGTGGTCATTGTGTGTAGGTCAGTGTGTGTAGGTCAGTGCATGTAGGTCAGTGGTCAGTGTGTGTAGGTCAGTGCATGTAGGTCAGTGGTCAGTGTGTGTAGGTCAGTGTGTGTAGGTCAGTGGTCATTGTGTGTAGGTCAGTGTGTGTAGGTCAGTGCATGTAGGTCAGTGGTCAGTGTGTGTAGGTCAGTGCATGTAGGTCAGTGGTCAGTGTGTGTAGGTCAGTGCATGTAGGTCAGTGGTCAGTGTGTGTAGGTCAGTGTGTGTAGGTCAGTGGTCATTGTGTGTAGGTCAGTGTGTGTAGGTCAGTGCATGTAGGTCAGTGGTCAGTGTGTGTAGGTCAGTGCATGTAGGTCAGTGGTCAGTGTGTGTAGGTCAGTGCATGTAGGTCAGTGGTCAGTGTGTGTAGGTCAGTGTGTGTAGGTCAGTGCATGTAGGTCAGTGGTCAGTGTGTGTAGGTCAGTGTATGTAGGTCAGTGGTCAGTGTGTGTAGGTCAGTGGTCATTGTGTGTAGGTCAGTGCATGTAGGTCAGTGGTCAGTGTGTGTAGGTCAGTGCATGTAGGTCAGTGGTCAGTGTGTGTAGGTCAGTTCATGTAGGTCAGTGGTCAGTGTGTGTAGGTCAGTGTGTGTAGGTCAGTGGTCATTGTGTGTAGGTCAGTGTGTGTAGGTCAGTTCATGTAGGTCAGTGGTCATTGTGTGTAGGTCAGTGCATGTAGGTCAGTGGTCAGTGTGTGTAGGTCAGTGCATGTAGGTCAGTGGTCATTGTGTGTAGGTCAGTGTGTGTGTAGGTCAGTGCATGTAGGTCAGTGGTCAGTGTGTGTAGGTCAGTGCATGTAGGTCAGTGGTCATTGTGTGTAGGTCAGTGCATGTAGGTCAGTGGTCAGTGTGTGTAGGTCAGTGTGTGTAGGTCAGTGCATGTAGGTCAGTGGTCAGTGTGTGTAGGTCAGTGCATGTAGGTCAGTGGTCAGTGTGTGTAGGTCAGTGCATGTAGGTCAGTGGTCAGTGTGTGTAGGTCAGTGTGTGTAGGTCAGTGCATGTAGGTCAGTGGTCAGTGTGTGTAGGTCAGTGTATGTAGGTCAGTGGTCAGTGTGTGTAGGTCAGTGGTCATTGTGTGTAGGTCAGTGCATGTAGGTCAGTGGTCAGTGTGTGTAGGTCAGTGCATGTAGGTCAGTGGTCAGTGTGTGTAGGTCAGTTCATGTAGGTCAGTGGTCAGTGTGTGTAGGTCAGTGTGTGTAGGTCAGTGGTCATTGTGTGTAGGTCAGTGTGTGTAGGTCAGTTCATGTAGGTCAGTGGTCATTGTGTGTAGGTCAGTTCATGTAGGTCAGTGGTCAGTGTGTGTAAAGCCCCATACACACGGTCGGACAATCCGCGGACCAGGTCCGTCGGATCCTGTCCGTCATACTTTGTCTGATGTTGGTTTTGCGTACACACGGTCGGACAAAGTTGTCGGAAAATCCGATCATTCTGAACGTGGTGACGTTTGTTGCCTACGACGGGACTACGTAGAGGCTAGTAGCCAATAGCTTTGGTCTTGTAATGTGATCTGAGCATGCGTAGCACTTTGTCCGGTCGGACAACCGTACACACGATCGGATTTGGTGTGATCGGACCGGGTTGTCAGCAAATCTATCCAGCAGGAGATAAGACTTTGTCCGTCGGACAATCCGACGTACACTGTCCGATGGTGCATACACACGGTCTGATTTTTCAACAACATTGTCCGATCGGACAGAATCCATGAAAAAGTCCGACCGTGTGTATGGGGCTTAAGTCAGTGCATGTAGGTCAGTGGTCAGTGTGTGTAGGTCAGTGCATGTAGGTCAGTGGTCAGTGTGTGTAGGTCAGTGTGTAGGTCAGTGCATGTAGGTCAGGCAGGTCAGTGTGTGTAGGTCAGGCAGGTCAGTGTGTGTAGGTCAGGCTGGTCAGTGGTCATTGTATGTAGGTCAGTGTATGTAAGCCACACATCCCCACCACCCAGGCCAAAAAATAAAAAATTAATGCTGCAAAACCGCCCGCTCCCCCCCCCCCCGGTTCTTCGACCTGAAGCCCCTGGTCTTTTTGCCACCTAGCAACGCCCCTGTAGCCATGCCATTTTTCTCAAGGATTTTCAGCCATATGGCGGCCAGGACAAGACATGACATTAAAGCCGCAAGTGGTTTTAAATGGCTTCTTTTTTTCCTTTACAAATGTCATTTTGTGCAAGGACAGTTCTAAACACGGGAAACACATGCCACTTCACAGGCATACTTTAGACACCCCCCAGGTACCATATTTAAAGGAAAATTTCACTTTTTTTTTTTCACTTTATGCATCATTAAAATGACTGCTCCCGAAAAAACGTTAGTTTTTAAAAGTTCTTTTTGCATTGATATATGTCCCCTGGGGCAGGACCCGGGTCCCCAAACCTGTTTTATGACATTAACATGCATATTGGCCGTTGTAATTAGCAATTTTGATTTCGAACGTTCGCGTCCATTATAACGAATAGGGTTCAAAAATTTGCGCGAACTTTCGGTCCGTTCGAAGGTTCTGGTGCGAACCGAACCCGGGGGTGTTCGGCTCATCCCTAATTATCATACATGTTGGATTACTGTCTTTCCTTGTCCAAGGAAGATGCAACTGTGCAGGAACACCTGAAAAAGAAATAAACAGCAATGCAATTTCATCCTATCCCTATAATAACAATATATACATGAGTGTCAGGGCTGGGCTCAGCCCTTCCTTCTCTGAGATGGCCGCTCAGCTGTCGGCAAATTGCCAGCTCCTATCTCTCCACAGTTACCCAGCTGTTGATGATATCCTGCTCGTCAGTCCTGCCTACTTAAAGCGGAGCTCCACCCTAAAGTAGAACTTCCGCTTATCGGATTCCTCCCCCCTCTCCGGTGCCACAATTGGCACCTTTCAGGGGGGAGGGGGGTGCAGATACCTGTATAATCCAGGTATCTGCACCCACTTCCGGGACTAGCTAGCCGCAGCTGCCCCACCCCTATCCGAAGATGCCCGCCCCTATCCGCAGATGCCGCCCCCCATTGTGTCTTGGGAAACACACAGTTCCCAGGACACAACGGGGACCAAAAGACGCGCAGCGCGACTCGCTTTTCAGTAAGTAAGGGAGGGCTATAACTCCTGTAAGGTTTTTCTGCCTTCTGTGTCCCATTGGGGGTGATTTCTCTTTACTTTCTGTCCCATAGCCAAAACAGGAAGTGAGAGAAAATCCCTCCAAAGTGAAGGAATCCTTGGTTGTCACCAGGGTCAGCAGAACTAGTGTCCTCATTGAAATTGTTCTGGGGAAAACTCAAAATCTGGGACTTTCTTTTAATTTCACTATTAATGATAATGGTAAACAAAACAAATAGAAAATGACTGGTCATAAATGGACTGGCCAAATGTCAACCCATCTATGGCTGTTCCCACCCAACAGAAGTCAAACTAAAATTTGACTTCCACCGAACAGTTGAAAAACTTTTGTTGATCAGTGATTTGTACCCATTTGACTGTAGCCTCTGATCATTGTATTCTGACAGCAGAAGAGTCCCGCTGTCAGAAAACAATGGTACACAGGGAAGAAATCATCCATCCACCTTTCATCCACTGGCTAATCGAAAAAAATGCTCTGTCTATGGCCAGCCTTAGTCAGGTTGAAAAAGATACATGTCAGTGGTGGATCCAGGGGGGAGGCAACAGGGCTATTGCGATGGGTGAGCCGCCAGCTGCCCGTCCGCTCGCACGGTAACACTGACTGTGCGAGCGGATGGGCAGCTGGGTGGCTCAGTGGGTGGGTGAGAGCGGATGCAGCTGGGAGGCTCGTGGGTGAGCTGGCCAATCAGCGGGCGGCGGAGCAGAGAGATGACATCATCTCTCACCACCCGGCGCCCACCGTGCATCCCTGCAGTTTCGCCCTCACTCACTGTGCAGGCAGCTGTGGGCAGCAAAGAGATTACATCAGCTCTCTGCTGCCTAGGACACAGGAAGTGACAATCCCCACCTTAGCAGGAAAGTGAATGTGTGGCAGGTGATGTGGCAAGTGACAATCCGCAACTCGTGGCAGGTGACGTGGCAAATGACAATCCACAACTTGTGGCAGGTGACGTGGCAAGTGGACAATCTGCAATGTGTGGCAGGTGACATGGCAAGTGACAATTTGCAACTTGTGGCAGGTGACATGGCAAATGACAAATAGAAAAAATGCAAAGATACATAAATAAATAGAAAACAACCACATACTAAATCCTATACCCACAGTTGATACAGAGGGAGGCAAAAATAAATAAAAAATACCCTATAAGGCTCGATTCACATACTCTATATGCGAATCAGATGCATTTTGAGCCGCATCCGATTCCCATAACATGTGAACCAGACCGGCTTTCAATGGAGTCAGTTCACATTAGCGGGCTGGTTGCAGTGCAAACTCAAACAGGGTCCTATGCATTTTTCAGTCCAGTTCAGGTGCGATTTCAGTGTCAAATTCCTAAATCGCTGAATGGAAGCCGCACCAGACTCTGCACCGAAACCGGACCTGCATATATGTGAAACCAGCCTAAAGCATGGGGGTGTTCAAAACCCTTTCCACTCTATCCAAAATTAAAGAAAAAAAGCCTTTAGTTATACTTTAAGGCATTTTAGTTTAAAGAATGTGACTCCCTGGTGATTTAAATCATTGGTAAATGTATGCGCGTCGGGACCCTTCGGGGTAAGGCCGCACTATATTAAGATTCCTTTCAACTCGGTAGATGTAGATAATAGTGGCATGGTTTAATAATGCTGTGCAAACTATTGGCGCTATATAAATTCTGTATGATAATAATAACAATCCATAAGGGGAATAAAATATAGTAATCTAGCCAATGGCAATCAAAAATTGCAATTGTGACAATACATAGGGTCACAAACACACAGGCCCCTGAGTCCCCTCTGTTACAGACTGCTAGCAGAGAAAATCTCTGTCTCAACTTAAAGTACTACCTTCACAGCTAATGAAAAGAGCCATAAAGAAAATGAGTAATGAAAAACTTCCTGTATGTGACAGTGGGGAGCAGGTGAGTTGTGCACATATCAGCAGGTCTCGATCTGAGAAAGATCTGGACAGGGTGGCCTTGCCTAATTTAATTTCAGAAGAGCTGCTTCCTATCCAGTCCACCATGTTGCCCAGGTTCTTCTGCACCTCCCAGCCATTGTCAGGAAAATAGTTCACTTGTGTCCATTTTAGTTCAATCTTGCTTTATTAAAGTTTTATAATAGATGTTACATATACAAGAAATACGGAAAATACAAAGGTGGCACATTTCGATTCATCCACAAGTGGTAGAGAGTATAAATCAAAAAAATGTTTTTGATTTGGTACCCAATTACTAGTGATAGAAGACAGAAGGTATAATGTGGAAGTACTGCCCTCTCAGGTCACCTGGGGAGCAGCTAGGAGGTAGACAGCCCAACCAGATTGGTTAAGGACTGCCCACATTATAAAACCATTGAAAAATAATACTATTCTGTTGTTAAGAGCAACCATTATTGGAAATAGAGTAGTCGCTTATGCAATAATAGCTTCTAGTAATGTATAGTGAGGGTACAGGGAATATACCATTTCAAGAGGTACATAAAAAGGAAAGAGGATAGCCAGGGTTTAAACTGAAGGAGAGGGGGTTGCAGTCACTCCATCATGGTTGGTTAGAAGTTGGGAAGTGTCCTCCGTTATCCAATTCTGAAACACAGAGCAATAACAAAACATTAGCCAGGAGGTCCAAGTTATTTTGAATTGCTCTTCCTTTTCCTGCACTAGCAAGATCCTGAGTTCAATTGCTCATTCCACAAGGGGAGGTATGGTGATTGTTTTTCAATAGCGAGATATACCTGTCCAAGTGTGGCTTAGAAATGCCTAAGAACATCTTTTTTTGCTGTCTTCAGGGGTCTAGAGATCATGAAGAGGAGCACCACCATAGGACAGAGTGGGATTCGAGTATCCATGAGTTTTCAGTATAGGGTAAGGATTCACAACCAAAATGCATAGATAGGGGGACAGTCCCACTATATATGAAGCATGGTGCTTTTGGTCGCAAGACACCGCCAACAGGAATCAGAGACTGCTTGACTGAAGTTGTAAAGAAGGAAGGAGCATCTATATCACCTGGTTATAGGTTTGTACCTTTTTTCTTGAGTCTTGGTTGTAAGCAATAATTTGTGGGTTGAGAGAGATGACTTTTCCTAGTCTGCAGGGGTAATGATGAGCTGTAGGTGTATTTCCCTATTCTGTATATAGTGGAGAAGGTCTGGATGTGCAGCATCTAGGATAATGGAATACAGTTGGAAAATAGTATCTTTATGTAATAGGGATTCAAATGTGGTTGGCCCAGCATTGATATCTGTTAGTGGATGGAGAGATTGAATGACAGATAAGGTTTGTTGCCTCTGTAGCCATTGTAGGGGGGTAAGCAGGGGGACTTGAGAGAGCCGCCTGTGGTCATGTTTTTTGTTACCGTATGTCTTATTTTGGACTGGACTTTGCTCTTTAGCTACAGCTATTTGAGCGCAGAAAGTAACAAACTTCACAGAGAGAAAACAGTATTTTGTCAAGTAAATATTACAATAGGTAGCAGTTGCAGCCTGAGGGGAACATTATGACATTTTCTACCTCATTAATTTGAAGGCAGTGATACCTTGTGACCTTTTGCCTGCAGCTAAATAATCATTGGTATAGGAGGCTTGGGCACTTAACGCCTGACCTGTTCAGATTTACTGCAGAACAAATATCTCTTTCAGGCATTAACTAACTTCATGGAAGTGTAATGTTGAACAGCATCTCCCACACAATTAAAGTTAACTCAACACTTTTATAGATTTACCTGTGGACTTTGTTTTTCAACCTTACGCTGCTGCATGTACGTACAGTATATTGTGAAAACATTTCTATTACTTTATCTGATTTATAGTTTCAAGCCTTTACACATTTTAAAGCTACAAATGATACAAAAAAACATTTTTGTGTCCACAGATATATGGAGGTGGACATACTGTAGCTATTGACTGCAAAAATGTTAACAGTGCATGTCTGAATAGGGAAGATGTGGGTTGGATTGATCAACCAGGCTCCAGCTGCATAGTTAAGGAGCTTTTATGACATCACTAATGCATGCCACCTGAAAAAATAAAAATAAAAATCAGACAGCTTGAAGTGTATTTCCACTTTTTTGCAGTCAAATTGAGATAACACCTACTTTATATTGCTCTCCTAGCCCCTTTATACTGTTCTCTCCTAGCCCCCCTGTACTGTTCCCTCCTGCCCCCACTATACTTTTCCCTACTGCCCCCCTGTATGGTTTAAACAGAGCTCCCAGGAGTTCTGCCACAAACAGCCGTTTATCACAAGCAGGTGAACGGTAAAACACATCCCCACATATCTGACAGGCTGCAGAGCACAGAGGAAAACAACTGACATCACTGTCCCGCACTGATCCCAGCTGGCCCTCCCCTCCTGTCCATCCCAGGTGACTGTGTGTGGCATGAGGGGATGAGGGAGGAGGGTGGGTGGGAATCAGTGCAAGAGATAAGATCCATTCCTGCAGCTTCCCTGAGATACTCTGCATGAGAAAACCCACTACAGATCTAAGTATTGTGCCTTCCAGTTTCCTCCTGGCCTCCCCTGGCTTTACTATACTCTTCTCTCTTGGCCCCCCTGAACTGTGCAGTGCTCTTCTGACCCCCCTGTACTGTTCTCTCCTGGCCCCCTTGTACTGTTCCCTCGTAGCCCCTTACATTGTTCTTTCCTGCCCCCCCCCCCGTACTGTTCCCTTCTGGCCCCTAAGCACTGTTCCCTCCTGGCCCCTCTGTACTGCTCTCTCCTGTCTCCCCTATACTGTTCTCTCCTGGCCCCCCACTATTCTGTTCTCTCCTGGCCCCCTTGTACTGTTCCCACTGTTTCCCCTGTACTGTTCTCTTCTGGTCCCCTTGTACTGTTCTCTCCTGGTCTTCCTGTACTGTTCCCTCCTGGTCGCCTATACTGTTCTCTACCACCCCCCCCCCCCTGTACTGTTCCCTCCTGGTCCCCCTGTACTGTCCTCTCCTGGCTCCCTTATACTGTGCTTTACTTTTCTGGCCCCACTATACTGTTCCCTCCTAGCCCCCCTGTACTGCGCTGTGCTCTCCTGGTCCCTCTATACTGTTCTCTCCTGCCCCATACCATTCGCTTCTAGCCCCCCTGAAGTGTTCTCTAATGGCCCCCCTGTACTGTTCCCTTCTGGTCCCCTGAACTGTACTGTGCTCTCCTGCCCCCTGTACTGTCCTTTCCTGTCCCTCCTGTACTGTTCTCTCCTGGCTCTCCTATACTGTGCTGTGCTCTCCTAGCCCCTTTTTACTGTTCTCTCCTAGCCCCCCTGTACTGTTCTCTCCTAGCCCCCCTAAACTTTTCCCTACTGCCCCCCTGTACTGTTCCCTACTGCCCCCAGTACTGTGCTCTCCTGTCCCCCATATACTGTTCCCTCCTGGTCCCCCTGTACTGTCCCCACATGCCTCCCCTATACTGTGCTGTGCTCTCCTGCCCCCCCTATACTGTTCTCTCCTGGCTCACTTGTACTGTTCCCTTCTGGCCCCCTATACTGATCTGTACTGCCCCCTGTACTGTTCCCTCCTGCCCCCTGTATTGTGCTGTGCTCTCTTGACCCCCCCCCATACTGTGCTCTCCTGCCCCTCCCTATACTGTGTTGTGCTCTCCTGGCCCCCTCTACTGTTCACTCCTGGCCCCCCTGTACGGTTGCCTCCTGGCCCCTCTATACTGTTCTATACTGGCCCTGCTGTTGCCTTCTAGCCCCCCTGTACTGTGCTCCACTGGCCTCCCTGTACTGTTCTCTCCTGGTCACACTGTACTGTTCCCTCCTGATCCCCCTGTACTGTTCCCTCCTGGCTTCTATACTGTGCTGTGCTCTCTTAGCCCCCTATACTGTTTGCTCATGGCCTCCCTGTACTGTTCCTTCCTGGCCCCTTATACTGTTCTCTACTGACTCCCATATTGTTCCCTCCCCGCCCCACTGTACTGTGCTCTCCTGCCCCCCCCCCCCGAACTGTTCTCTCCTGGCCCCCAGGTACTGTTCCCTCCTGCCCCCCCTGTACTGTGCTGTGCTCTCCTGGCTTTCCTGTACTGTTCCATCCTGCCCCCCCTCCCCCCTGTACTGTGCTGTGCTCTTCTGGTCCCCCTATACTCAGCTTATCTTAAGTTTGACCCATCTGTGCAAAAAAAAAAAACAAGCACAAGTTTCACATGAAGGAGTGTTCTGTCCATCAGATGGATATATTCTGATTATCTGCATTTGTGTTGTTGTAAATGACATTTAATGTTGTTACCTTTTATAGGAATCATTTGCAGAGCTTAGGCGCCATCTAGCGTCCTTTTTTGGTATTGCTTCTGTGTGTATAGTTTATTAATAAAGTTTATAACCTAGGAAGTACTTGGAAAGCAAAGTATTCTGGGTAAAGTCTCACAGGAAGAGACACATTCATCATGCTTTTCAGACTGCAAGAGGTCTTGTTTCAATCTCTTACCATCAATCCCTTATTGAACTTAAAAAAGTAAGTTTTACTGTCTCATATTGTACTGTGTATATTTGTCTTTGAAATGTATGCTAAATTTATGGGATATTGTACTTATCAAGGTTTATTCTTGTTATTTGTAGTTTCACCTAGCTTGTTCCAATAAACTGCGATCGAAGAAATATGGTATCATGTTTATGGGATAAGAATGGTTTAGCTGAATGTCCTTGAGACAGAACAGTGAAATTTTTAAGCTGACCTCTGAAGGGAAGATAAGCTGACTTCGGAAGTCTGTACAGCCTGGGGCTACACAGTACCATACAGTCAGAAGCCTTTAAGAAGCAGGCCTGTGGGAGGCAAAGCAAGCAGCCACGCTACACAGAGACGCGCTCTGTCAAGCAGTACCGACACTAGAACGGTCTCTATACAGCAAGACAGCTTCTTCCCCGCAGCCATGTCTCACAGTAGAACATCTTCTTACAAAACACGATCACAAGCAAGCTCATCTAGGTCATCTGTCGCAAATGCAGCAGCTATCGCCCGTTTAAAAGCTGAAGCAGCAAGAGCCAGGGCCGCATTTGCAGACCAAGAGCTGCAGATGAAAAAAGAAAAGGCCCACCTTGAAGCAGAAAGGGTGAGACAGGAACAAGAGAGAGAGCAAGAAAGAGTACGCATAGAGCAAGAAAGAGTACGCATAGAGCAAGAAAGAGTACGCATGGAACAAGAGAGAGAGATGGAAAGAATACGCCTGGAAGACGAAAGAGCTCAGCAAGAGGCATCTCTGAAACTGCAGCAAGCTATCTTAGAAGCTAACATGGAGAAGCTGGCAGTGGAGCGAGATGCTGCCGCCGCCATTGCAGAAGCAGAAGCTCTAGAAGCAGCCGTCTACGATGAGCCAAGAGCAGGTAGCAGCATACCAGGCCTAGAGGAAGAACACCAAGATTCCTTGCAACGCACGTCGGATTATGTCTACCAGCACTGTGACCCAAGCAGCATCCCACAACAAGAAATTAAACATGATGTCAGAGAGTCACACCAAATCAAGCAGCAACAAGACGACCTTAGACCCCAGTGCTACAGGCAAGAAAAATCTGACAGAGTTCCAGACGTTCCAGTCTCAACCAAACCTTCTACTCCAAAAGGTACTCAACCTTCATACAAACATCAAACGCCTGTCTTCACTCCAAAGGTGTATGCAACGAGCCGGTACGAACTGCCAACCGTATGCAAGTTTGAGCCCAGAGAGCCTAAAGAAGAGACTTCTATCAGGTATGCCTTTACACCGCACCACAATACACCAGCAGCCTACCCCAATGCCAATCAGGCTACTGTAGACTTTGCCAAGTTCCTGGCCAAACGCGAGTTAGTTACCCAAGGACTTGCCAAATTTAGTGATCGCCCTCAACATTACAGGGCGTGGCGATCCTCTTTCCAGAGTGTTATCCAAGGTCTAGATCTATCTTGCAGACAACAAATAGAACTCCTTGTAAAGTGGCTTGGCAATGATTCTGCTGAACACGCCAAAAGGATCAGAGACATTAATATAAACCACCCTGAGATAGGCCTTACAAACATCTGGAACAGACTGGATAGATGTTATGGCTCACCAGAGGCTATAGAGAGTACACTGTTTAAAAGGATAGAAGACTTTCCAAAAATACCTAGCAGAGGTTACCAAAGACTCAGAGAATTCAGTGACCTATGTATGGAGTTACAAGTTGCTAAAGCGGAAGGTGACTTACCTGGCCTTTCTTATCTTGACTCTGCCAGAGGTATTAACTCCTTAGCTCAAAAACTTCCTTATGAGTTACACGAAAGATGGATTGCTCATGGCTGTAACTACAAACGGAAACACAATGTGCCCTTTCCACCATTTAGTGAGTTTGTGGACTTTGTAGACAGACAAGCAGGAACGAAAGATGACCCCAGCTTCATTTTTCCAGTGTCTTACATCACTTCTGCTGGCCCTAAGCAACTCAGGGCTCCAGTAGCAGTGCACAAAACTAACATTTCTTCTCACAGATTTGCAGAGTTTCAGCCAGAGGATCAAGTCAATGACCCTACGAAGTTCTGCCCTCTACATAAGATGCCACATCCTCTTCTGAAATGCAGAGCCTTCAGGACAAAGACCATCCAGGAACGCAAAGCCTTCCTCAAAGAGAACAACATCTGTTACAAGTGCTGCTCTTCGTCTACACACTTCGCCAAGGACTGTAAGGTCAGTGTCAAATGCACAGAGTGTGACAGCACAGAGCACCACACAGCTTTACACCCAAAGCCTACTCCAAGAACCTTCCCACCTGTCCATGGTGACAAGGAGCAAGGCAGGGAGACCAAAGACTCTAGTACAGATACCACAGCAATCACTTCACAGTGCACTGAAGTCTGCAAAGGAAGTACAGGTGGCAGATCTTGCTCTAAAATCTGTCTAGTGAAAGTTTACCCAAAGGGACGCAGAGACAAAGCAGTCAAGCTCTACGTCATTTTGGATGATCAGAGTAATAAGTCACTAGCCAGACCTGTGTTTTTTGACATTCTAAACCTTAAAGGCCCCAGCAGCCCCTACTCCCTTAGGACTTGTGCAGGTACAGTGGAAACGGCGGGGAGAAGAGCTGACGGCCTACAAATTGAATCTATGGATGGTAAGACATGCCTACCCTTACCGACCAAAATAGAGTGCAACCAGATGCCAGACAACAGATCAGAGATTCCCACACCAGACGCAGCAGCTCACCAGACTCACTTGAAGGACATAGCACATCTCATACCAGAACTTGATGATCAGGCTCAGATAATCTTACTCCTAGGGAGGGATATCTTGCAAGTCCACAAAGTAAGGAAACTGATCAACGGTCCTAAAAGTGCTCCATATGCCCAAAAACTGGATCTTGGGTGGGTCATTATAGGTGATGTTTGCCTGGGAGGTGCACACAAACCGGCATCTGTTAATAATCTGCTCACTAGTACCCTCGAGAATGGTCGTCCTTCTCTTTTCCAACCCTGTCAAAATCGCATCCTCATAAAGGAGCTACCTCACAACAACCCTGTACCTCTTCCTTTCCTAAGTCCCCTCTGTGACAGCAATACCTATGACGATGACCAAAGCGACTTAGGACACTCAGTGTTCAGGAGAACAAAGGAAGACAACCAGGTAGCAATGTCCATTGAGGATAGAATCTTCCTAGAGGTTATGGAAAGCAGTATGGAGAAAGACGTGTCTAATAACTGGGTAGCACCTCTTCCCTTTAGGCCACAAAGACAATGTTTGCCTAACAACAGGGAACTAGCATATAAACGCCTTACTTCCTTAAGACACAATCTGCAAAGGAAACCAGAGATGAGAGAACATTTCTTTTCCTTCATGGGCAAAATATTCCAAAATGGCCATGCTGAGGTAGCTCCAGACCTCAAAAACTCAGAAGAATGTTGGTACTTACCCATATTTGGCGTCTATCACCCTAAGAAGCCAGGGCAGATTAGAGTGGTGTTTGATTCCAGCGCCAAGCATGAAGGTGTCTCTCTAAATGATGTCCTTCTTTCTGGCCCTGACCTCAACAACAGACTATTGGGAGTACTTCTCCGCTTCCGCAAGGATTCAGTCGCATTCATGGCAGACATACAACAAATGTTCTATTGCTTTCTTGTTAAGGAAGAACACCGAAACTTTCTGAGGTTTCTCTGGTTCAGGGACAACAACCCCTCTGGAGACATCACAGAATATCGCATGAAGGTGCACATATTTGGCAACAGCCCTTCCCCTGCAGTTGCTATATATGGCCTCAGACACTCTGCTAGAGTGGGAGAGTCAGAGTATGGGTCAGACGTCAGACAATTTGTGGACAAGGATTTCTATGTAGACGATTGCTTGAAATCACTACCCACAAATGAAGCCGCAATCAGTCTCCTCAAAAGAACTCAGGCAATGCTTGCGTGTTCCAACTTAAGGCTCCACAAGATTGCTTCCAACAGTAGAGAAGTTTTAGAAGCCTTTCCTGTCCAAGACCATTCCAACGAGTTAAAGGACTTAGATCTAGGCACAGACTCACTTCCCATGCAACGCAGCCTTGGTTTGCTTTGGGACTTAAGATCTGACACCTTCACTTTCCAAGTAAACACAGAAGAAAAACCCTTTACCCGTAGAGGTGTCCTGTCTACCATAAACAGCCTATACGATCCTTTAGGCTTTGCAGCACCTGTCACCATCCAGGGTAAGGCACTACTCAGAGACTTAACCTGTGAGTCGCTAGATTGGGACCACCCTCTCCCCACCGACAGGAAGAACCTATGGCTAGAGTGGAAGAACTCACTAACAGCGCTATCCAATCTTAAAATTCCACGCCCATATGCTCCTCTGTCATCTGCAGATGTTCAGATGCAAAGACTTTGTGTGTTTGCGGATGCTTCTGTTAGAGCAATTGCTGCTGTAGCTTACCTGAAAACCATAAACACTAAAGGACAAGGCCACATAGGGTTTGTAATGGGAAAAGCAAAACTTGCACCACTGCCTGAACACACCATACCCAGGCTGGACACTTCAAGTTTCATTAATGATCTTAGACGTTTCATTGCAATCCGAGGCCCAGTGAAACTCATTCGCTCTGACAGAGGATCTAACTTTGTAGGAGCAGTAAAGGAACTGCAAATTCCTTCCAACTTGGACATTCCCAGTGTAAAAAGGTATTTGAGTAAGCAAGACTGCACGTGGATCTTCAATCCACCTCACTCTTCTCACATGGGAGGTGTGTGGGAGAGGATGATAGGCATAGCCCGCAGAATTCTTGACTCTATCTTCCTACAAGTAGGAACTGCAAGGCTTACTCACGAGTGTTTAGTGACATTTATGGCAGAGGTTACAGCCATCATTAACGCCAGACCCTTAACTTCAATTTCAAGTGACTCTGAAGATCCAATGGTTCTCACACCTACCATGTTGCTCACGCAAAAGACTGGTCTTGTAGGTACTCCAGCTGGAGAGTTTTGTGAGAAGGACCTTTACAAACGTCAATGGAGACAAGTTCAAACTCTTGCCAATACCTTCTGGAGTCGGTGGAGGGAGCAAAGATAATCTTGTCCGTAAGGTCGAGGTCAAGACCTTTCAACAGAATGAGGCCAAAGTGTTCTTGAGACCAGTGACTGAACTTGTTCTGTTACTTTCTACGGAGGACTCTGTTAGTGACGTCACTTGACGTCAGGCGGGGAGTGTTCTGTCCATCAGATGGATATATTCTGATTATCTGCATTTGTGTTGTTGTAAATGACATTTAATGTTGTTACCTTTTATAGGAATCATTTGCAGAGCTTAGGCGCCATCTAGCGTCCTTTTTTGGTATTGCTTCTGTGTGTATAGTTTATTAATAAAGTTTATAACCTAGGAAGTACTTGGAAAGCAAAGTATTCTGGGTAAAGTCTCACAGGAAGAGACACATTCATCATGCTTTTCAGACTGCAAGAGGTCTTGTTTCAATCTCTTACCATCAATCCCTTATTGAACTTAAAAAAAAGTAAGTTTTACTGTCTCATATTGTACTGTGTATATTTGTCTTTGAAATGTATGCTAAATTTATGGGATATTGTACTTATCAAGGTTTATTCTTGTTATTTGTAGTTTCACCTAGCTTGTTCCAATAAACTGCGATCGAAGAAATATGGTATCATGTTTATGGGATAAGAATGGTTTAGCTGAATGTCCTTGAGACAGAACAAGGAGGTAATTGTAATATTTATTCTACTGTTTAATGCTATTTCTAAAAAGAATTGTGATACCTACAGCTCGCTGATCACATCAATGGTCCTTGAGCTGTAGATTATGATAATTATTTTAGGGGTTCCCTGAGATCTCAGACTTTTTGCAAGGGGATCCTCAAAAGTAAAAAGGTTGAGAAACACTGGGTTACAGTCTGGCAATTTGTATATTATTGTCCAGAATGAAATTATCTTTTAAATTAATCCAAATATGATGGGTATTGCATGGCTATTTCAACTAGGAGAGGTAATGTGTCCAGTTTGCCTCCCGTATCATCTAATATAGTGGTGTTTGGACTTAAATGGATGCTAATTAAATTGATACAGGTAAATATGTCCTTATCCTGGGGGTACAATTATAATCTTAAAGTGTTACTAAATGTCAGGGCTGGGCTCAGCCCTTGCTTCTTAGAGCTCTGTGCTCAGCTGTCTGGTCTTTATTTGCTGCTTGTCAGCTAGAGCTGCTGGTTATATAAACTCCTTGGATCAGATCTTCTGTGCCTTTGCCTTGGTCAACATATCCAGACTGTCTCTGCTGTGTTTTCCTGTGAAAGACTTCTGCTTGGCTGACTTCCCTTCTGGCTCCTGATCCTGTTTGCTGCACCCGACTTCGCTGATCTCTGGACTCGTTTCTATGGCTTGTTCTGACTACCTGTCCTGATTACTGAACTCTGAATATGTTTTGACTACATTTTCTCTGATAATACCACTTTACCATTTTATTAAATAGTGTGATTTTGACTGCACGTCTGTCTCAGTCTGATTCATGGCTCCTGACACTAAACCCACAACAGTAAAAGCAGTCTTTATATGCGGTAAAGAATGCTTGTTATACTTACTGTGGAACCTAAGGAGTTAATTCTGCGCATTGTGTAAAAAGGCTGCTTGATCCTTTTTTCTCTGTTCCTCCCCTCCCTTCACAGTACCCAATCTAGCTCCTGATAGTCCTGGGGCACTCTGTACATGCTCAGTTTGGTGTGTATTGCTAGAGAGTTTTCTTTCTCTTTTTTTTTTGTTTTTGGGAGGGTGCATGTGATTGGCACAGGAACTCTTAGGACAGTCAGAGTAGAATGTAAACTCCTCCTACAACCTTTAACCAGACACTGATAGAAGTCACAAGACTGATATATACTGCTGATGGGAAAAGGTATTTATCAGTTTATAGTTACTAAAATAATTGCATTTCCATGCTCTGTGTACCGTGGGAGACCAGATATACTGAATGCAGGGTCCTGGGTTTAGTAACACTTTAAGTTAAAAGGCTATGAAGGTGTACTCCTATGAAGGTGTACTCCTGAGATTATGGAAAGGAATTTGCTGTTGTTACATGCCTATTCTACCAAAATGTCATGGCCCACCCAAGACTTCTGAACAACATGGTTGCCTGCTCCTCTGGTGGCCTTTTGGGATGCCCAGTCTGCATTATCATCAAACGTCTTTCTAGTTCATGTCCATTATACAACACTGATACTCTGTTTAACACATTTAGAATTTCTATTTATTGTCAAGGGAGATCTAAACCCAAGAACAAAAATGTAATAAGTTACACCTTACCATGTGGTGGCTGCAATTGTTTTAATTTTTCAGGCTAAGAACATTTTCAGCAAGCAGGGAAATGACCTGGTAATCTTGCCAGAAATGCAGTGTTCCTGTCACTTCCTGTAAGCTGAGCTAAATGTTATTTTCCTTCTATAAACAACTAATTTACTCACCCCCATTAATTGGAGATGAAGAAAGGCATACATGTTTGAAGCAATTAATGAAAATGCATATCAGAGGTTACTTACAGTGAAACCAGCATCTCAAAATGATCAGTGAATATCAGTGATCATCAAAGATATTGGCAGCTGGAGATATGCAAAGCTGAATGTTTCTTGTGTAGGGACTTACTGCCCTCTACTCTCTGAATTTGTAAATGCCTGTAAATATATTTGGTATGCACTTTACATAGTTACATACTTTCTGCCACTGGGTCATTGGCTTTAACCACTTCAACACTGCTGACTGTCATATGACGTCCACAAGGTGGATCTCGCATCCTGGGTGGACGTCATATGACGTCCTCCCATTCCCGGCCGTCTAGGGGGCGCGCGCGTGCCACCGGGTGCGCGCGCGCCCCCGCGGCGTCACTCGGGACCCGGTGCACGTGCCCCGCGGCCGCGATGTCCGCCGGGCACCCGTGATTGCCCGGGAAGACAGCAGGACCGTGGATCTGTGTGTGTAAACACACAGATCCACGTCCTGTCAGTGGAGAGGAGACCGATGGTGTGTTCCCAGTACAGAGGAACATCGATTGGTCTCCTCCCCTTGTGAGTCCCCTCCCCCCACAGTTAGAATCACTCCCAGGGAACATACATTAACCCCTGCAGCGCCCCCTAGTGTTAACCCCTTTCCTGACAGTCACATTTACACAGTAATCAGTGCAATTTTATAGCAATGATCGCTGTGTAAATGTGAATGGTCCCAAAAAATGTGTCAAAAGTGTCCGCCGCAATGTTGCAGTCACGAAAAAGATCGCAGATCGCCGCCATTACTAGTAAAAAAAAAAATGCAATAAATCTATCCCCTATTTTGTAGACGCTAAAACTTTTGCGCAAACCAATCAATATACGCTTATTGCAATTTTTTTTTTACCAAAAATATGTAGAAGAATACATATCGACCTAAACTGAGTAAAAAAAAAATTTTTTTTTTTTTTTAAATGGGATATTTATTATAGCAAAAAGTAAAAAATATTGTGTTTTTTTCTAAATTGTCGCTCATCTTTTGTTTATAGCGCAAAAAATAAAAACCGCAGAGGTGATCAAATACCACCAAAAGAAACCTATATTTGTGGGAAAAAAAGGACGTCAATTTTGTTTGGGTGCAACGTCGCACGACCGCGCAATTGTCAGTTAAAGCGACGCAGTGCCGAATCGCAAAAAGTGCTCTGGTAAGGAAGGGGGTAAAATCCTCCGGGGCTGAAGTGGTTAAAACCCTAGAAGGAGGAAGTGGGGAGAGACAGAAAGTCTCAGCTACATGTTCTGTCCATGCTACTAAATCCTGGACCAGAAGAGACTATTATACACTACTAGGGATGAGCCGAACACCCCCCCGTTCGGCTCGCACCAGAACCCGCGAACGGACCTAAAGTCCGTGCGAGCTTTAGAACCCTATTAGTTATAATGGATGCGAACGTTCGAAATTAAAAGTGCTCATTTTAAAGGCTAATATGCATGTTAATGTCATAAAAAGTGTTTGGGGACCTGGGTCCTGCCCCAGGGACATGTATCAATGCAAAATTTTTTTTTAAAAACGGCCGTTTTTTCAGGAGCAGTGATTTTAATAATGCTTAAATTGAAACAATAAAAGTGTAATATTCCTTTAAATTTCGTACCTGGGGGGTGTCTATAGTATGCCTGTAAAGGGGCGCATGTTTCCCGTGTTTAGAACTGTCTCTGCGCAAAGTGTCATTTTTGAAAGTAAAAAAGCTATTTAAAATCACTCGCGGCTAATGTTAATTCACGGCTCCCGTAACACAGAGAACAGTGATTCATTGAAACTCATTCATAAAAAAAAGTCATTGATAAAAAATAAAAAAAATTAAAAAAATTAAAAAAAAAAAGCGTAGGGGTCCCCCCAAATTCAATAACCAGGCCCTTCAGGTCTGGGATGGATAATTAAGGGGAACCCCAGCCAAAAAAAAAACGGCGTAGGGTCCCCCTCAAAATCCATACCAGACCCTTGAGGTCTGGTATGGATTTTAAGGGGAACCCTAGCCAAAAAAAATGGCGTGGGGTCCCCCTCAAAATCCATACCAGACCCTTATCCGAGCACGCAACCTGGCAGGCCGCAGGAAAAGAGGGGGGGACGAGAGCGGCCCCCCCTCTCGCCTGAACCGTACCAGGCCACATGCCCTCAACATTGGGAGGATGCTTTGGGGGTCTAAGACCCCTAAAGCACCTTGTCCCCATGTTGATGAGGACAAGGGCCTCTTCCCCACAACCCTGGCCGGTGGTTGTGGGGGTCTGCGGGCGGGGGGCTTATCGGAATCTGGAAGCCCCCTTTAACAAGGGGACCCCCAGATCCCGGCCCCCCCCCTGTGTGAAATGGTAAGGGGGTACAAAAGTACCCCTACCATTTCACCAAAAAAGTGGCAAAAATGGTAAAAATGACAGGAGACAGTCTTTGACAATTCCTTTATTAAAATCTTCTTTCTTCTTTCTTCATCCTTCGGTTTCTTCATCTTCTCCTTCCTTCATCTTCTTCCATCTTCTTCTTCCATTTTCTTCTTCCTCCGATCCGCTTCTTCTTGCGCTGGTCTTCTCGTCCTTCTCGTCCGGCATCTTCTTCCGTCGGTGTCGGTGTCTCTGTCTCTTCTTGGGCCGCTCCGCGCAATGGGAGGCTCCCGCTGTGTGAGGCTCCGCTCCATCTGACAGGTCTTTTAAAACGGAGGGCACCTGGTGACCCCGCCCCCCTCTGACGTCATGGGGAAAGCCATCATGGAATTCCCAATGACGTCCCTGTGCGTCAGAGGGGGCGGGGTCACCAGGTGCCCTCCATTATAAAAGACCTGTCAGACGGAGCGGAGCCTCACACAGCGGGAGCCTCCCATTGCGCGGCGCGGCCCAAGAAGAGACAGAGACACCGACACCGACGCCGACGCCGACGGAAGAAGATGCCGGACGAGAAGGACGAGAAGACCAGCGCAAGAAGAAGCGGATCGGAGGAAGAAGAAAATGGAAGAAGAAGATGGAAGAAGATGAAGGAAGGAGAAGATGAAGAAACCGAAGGATGAAGAAAGAAGAAAGAAGATTTTAATAAAGGAATTGTCAAAGACTGTCTCCTGTCATTTTTACCATTTTTGCCACTTTTTTGGTGAAATGGTAGGGGTACTTTTGTACCCCCTTACCATTTCACACGGGGGGGGGGGGGCGGGATCTGGGGGTCCCCTTGTTAAAGGGGGCTTCCAGATTCCGATAAGCCCCCGCCCGCAGACCCCCACAACCACCGGCCAGGGTTGTGGGGAAGAGGCCCTTGTCCTCATCAACATGGGGACAAGGTGCTTTAGGGGTCTTAGACCCCCAAAGCATCCTCCCAATGTTGAGGGCATGTGGCCTGGTACGGTTCAGGCGAGAGGGGGGGCCGCTCTCGTCCCCCCCTCTTTTCCTGCGGCCTGCCAGGTTGCGTGCTCGGATAAGGGTCTGGTATGGATTTTGAGGGGGACCCCACGCCATTTTCTTTGGCTAGGGTTCCCCTTAAAATCCATACCAGACCTCAAGGGTCTGGTATGGATTTTGAGGGGGACCCTACGCCATTTTTTTTTTTTTTTTTTTGGCTGGGGTTCCCCTTAATATCCATCCCAGACCTGAAGGGCCTGGTTATTGAATTTGGGGGGACCCCTACGCTTTTTTTTTTTTTTTTTATTAATGAATGACAGCTCTCTGTGTTACAGGAGCCATCAATTCATTAGCCGCGAGTGATTTAAATAGATTTCTTCCTGCAAAAATTACACTTTTTTGCAGGGAAAGTTCTAAGCACAGGAAACCTGCCCTCCTTCACAGGCCACCTATAGACACCCCCCAGATGTGATACTGCAATGCTGTTCTAACAGCATGCACACACATATCCCCAGAAATAAAGCACATATTGTTGTCAGCAGTCAGCAGCACACTGACACGCTGACACTGTCTGAAACATAATATGCGAGGCCGCCGGCGCGGCGGCCTCTTATACCGTGGGGCGTGTACTAAAGCCCCTGAGCTATAATTGGCTACAGGCATCCTGCCTGTAGCCAATTATGGCTCTCCTCGCTGCCGGCGCTGTGATTGGCCAAGCATGCGGGGTCACAGTGCATGCTTGGCCAATCATCAGCCAGCATTGCACTGCGCGGGCCGCAATGCATTGCGGGGCCGCTCGCATCACACGAATTTGATGCGAGCGGCCCCAATAGTTCTGGGCTCGCCGAGCGAGCGAACACCCGGTGCTCGATTCGAACATGGGTTCGAATCGAACACCGGGCTCATCCTTATACACTACTAGGAAAAGGGGAAAAGCGCAGAGTAGATAGACTGACTCTGCAGTCATGTGCCACACCACAGTTCCTGCCGGTGAGAAGTCCCATTCCAGGGTTGTTGGACAACAGTTGGAGGTTACGCCTATGACTGCTGATCTTGTCTTCAGGTCTCTGACACAAAGACAGAAGCCGCATCATCCTCAGGGGGCTCTGCAACTGGACTTTGCTGCAACATTCTTTTGGAGGTAAAATATAAACGTAATATTCCCGCGCTACTACGGAAAATAGGATGTAAAAAAATGTGTAAGGTGCAGCGAACACCGAGAGGGTTAAAACAATACCCAAAAGGAAGAAATGGAAAAAATCAATGGATGGTGTCGCGCTCCTAAACTGATGTCAGTGTCAAAATCGCATAAAGTCGCTGTTGTGTGAAATCAGCGAACAAGTGGTAATATGCAAATTAAAGTGACTGTGTGCAACTCAGGCTAAAACATCAGTGAGACAATAAAATACATATAATGCAATTGGCTAAAATCAAACTGTAGGGCATCAATCAATTAATATATAAAAGATGAGCATAAAATATATACGTATATATATATATATATATATATATATATATATATATATATATATATATATATAGATATATAAAGTTGCTGGTGTGCAAAAACCGTGATAAAAAGCAAACTATAGTGCATAAATAAATGAATATGCAAAGAACAAGAGTGGATAAATGAATACAGTGACTATCGTGACGATAGAATAAAAAATAGTAATCGCTAGGTCGCTGCAAAGCAATAAAGCAATCAATAAAACAATAAAGTAATAATAGAGTGATGACCAGTGGCTCAGGTTATAACAACGACCATGAGGTATAAACAAAAATAGATGAAGGGAATAGTAACAACCAATACAGTATTGGTGAATAGAATAGCAGCAATTGCAAGTGATAGTGCTAATGATAGCGACCAGTGTAGGTGGTAGTACTAAAAATAGCAGCAAATGGAGGTAATCAGGGTACCGACAAATACAAGTGAAGGTATAGTGTGATTGGAAAAATAACATAAACACAAAAAACAATATATGTGACAGTCCATATAACATATAGCTCTATAAACAATGTAGAGCTAGTGATGACAGATGTGATCCAATCTGGGCTGCACTGTGGTGCCAAGTGCCAGGTGGGGATAGGTAGTGGTGAATGAGCTTGCCCAGGGTGATGATAGTGCTAAAGTCTTCAGTGCTAATGACACCCGTCGGTGTCCTACCTAATTACCTTCCTACTACTGTTACTCTCTCCCCTCTCCATACCCACTATATCCTGGTACATGCTGAGCGGAACCTGGCCCTGAACACCAGGAAGCATCCAAGACCCACCATCATATAGGCTCCACACATCCCGGATAGGAGACCCCAGAGCAACATCCCCCTGAGAGACCCCCGAGCACCAACCCCCCAGAGAGTCCATCTTCTTGGCATCTACACACATGCTGCTTACCTTGCAGTAGGAAGGTAATTAGGTAGGACACCCACGGGTGTCATTAGCACTGAAGACTTCAGCACTATCATCACCCTGGGCAAGCTCATTCACCACTACCTATCCCCACCTGGCACTTGGCACCACAGTGCAGCCCAGATTGGATCACATCTGTCATCACTAGCTCTACGTTGTTTATAGAGCTATATGTTATATGGACTGTCACATATATTGTTTTTTGTGTTTATGTTATTTTTCCAATCACACTATACCTTCACTTGTATTTGTCGGTACCCTGATTACCTCCATTTGCTGCTATTTTTAGTACTACCACCTACACTGGTCGCTATCATTAGCACTATCACTTGCAATTGCTGCTATTCTATTCACCAATACTGTATTGGTTGTTACCATTCCCTTCATCTATTTTTGTTTATACCTCATGGTTGTTGTTATAACCTGAGCCACTGGTCATCACTCTATTATTACTTTATTGTTTTATTGATTGCTTTATTGCTTTGCAGCGACCTAGCGATTACTATTTTTTATTCTATCGTCACGATAGTCACTGTATTCATTTATCCACTCTTGTTCTTTGCATATTCATTTATTTATGCACTATAGTTTGCTTTTTATCACGTTTTTTGCACACCAGCCACTTTATATATCTATATATATATCTATATATATATATATATATATATATATATATATATATATATATATATATATACGTATATATTTTATGCTCATCTTTTATATATTAATTGATTGATGCCCTACAGTTTGATTTTAGCCAATTGCATTATATGTATTTTATTGTCTCACTGATGTTTTAGCCTGAGTTGCACACAGTCACTTTAATTTGCATATTACCACTTGTTCGCTGATTTCACACAACAGCGACTTTATGCGATTTTGACACTGACATCAGTTTAGGAGCGCGACACCATCCATTGATTTTTTCCATTCTTTTGGAGGTATCGCTAATAATAACTATATATACCCCAGTATATGTACATGATTACACCAGGACTCCTATCGGCCCCATTTGCTGATAATATCTGTTTGATAATATATGTACATTGAATGTATGTACTGTTAACAATCTTTTCTTATAAAAAAGGTTTCCTTATAAAAAAGGTTTATTGCAATATCCTGTTTGGGGGAGGGTAATTTCTCATAACCCTAAGCCGGTGTCTAGTTTTCACACAGATCTCTCATGAAATTTTGGTGACCATTTTGGGATGAAGATAGAATGCAGAGGGAAATAGGAACTTGTTTGTGCAGGGACAGGGCTGGATTTCTACTCACTTTTTCAAACAGGAGGTTCCCTTGTTAGTCTCTCGTGTGTCCCGATAACTCAACCGTGTGGACCTAATAGTGGTTGTTAGGGAAGCACATTATTTTAAAACACAGAGAGCGCAACTCAGCCCTGCTACTCACTCCTTCCTCACTGACTGTGATCGACAGGCAGTGGAAGCCAATGGCACCCACTGCTGCATCTCAGCCAGTGAGGAGGGAGAGACCCAAAAGGGCCTTGTCTCTCATGCACATCCCAGGATCGCGATTGGGCTTAGGTAAGTATTGGGGGGCTGATGATAATGCATGGAGATAAAAAACCTTCAGCCTTTAGAACCACTTTACAGACTGGAAGCTCAAGGGAGGCATTCTCTGGCAATTCCCACTTCCCTATAGGAACATAGAATTTGAGAGCTAAATCTGTTAAACATACTTGTCAATCTACCTTACTGCCCTGAAATCTGTAATTTTTTTTCTTCTGGATAAAGAATCACTTTTAGAAACAGAACTATCAGTGTGTTCTTATTGGGTTATACACATTCCAAAGCCTGTTACATTGTTGAGCAGCTTATATCTCGGCATCTGCTTCTTTTTCAGTTTTCACTCTAGCCACTTGCCGACCGGCGCACAACGATATACGTCGGCAGAATGGCACGTACAGGCAGGAGGGCGTATATATAAGTCCCTCCTTTCTGCCTGTCCGTGCCATCGGGAGCGCGATGGGAGCGGTGCGCTCAGGCGCCGGTCGGGACCCCCGTGAGTCCGGTCGCGGTCCCCGCGGACTCGATCGCCGCGGGGACCCCCGCGATCGTCTCACGGGACGGCTGAATGGGGAGATGCCGAGATAAACAGCATCTCCCCGTTCTGCCTAGCAACTAGTGACGCCGATCTCTGCTCCCTGTGATTGGAGCAGAGATCAGCATTCACTAGCTGACAGCCACGCCCCCCCACAGTAAGAAACACACCCTAGGCATACTTAACCCTTACACTGCCCCCTTGTGGTTAACCCCTTCACTGCCAGTGTCATTTATACAGGAATCAATGCATTTAAATAGCATTGATTGCTGTATAAAATGACAATGGTCCCAAAAATGTGTCAAAAATGTCCGATGTGTCTGCCATAATGTCGCAGTCACAAAAAAAATCGCAGATCGCCGCCATTACTAATAAAAAAAAATTATTAATAAAAATGCTATAAAACTATCCCCTATCTTGTAAACGCTATAACTTCTGCGCAAACCGATCAATAATCGCTTATTGCGATTTTTTTTACCAAAAATATGTAGAAGAATACGTATCGGCCTAAACTGAGGAAAAAAAATGTTTTTTTATATATTTTGTGGGGATATTTATTATAGCAAAAAGTAAAAAATAATGCATTTTTTCAAAATTGTCGCTCTATTTTTGTTTATAGCGCAAAAAATAAAAACCGCAGGGGCGATCAAATACCACCAAAAGAAAGCTCTATTTGTGGGAAAAAAAAGGACGTCAATTTTGTTTGGGAGCCACGTCGCACGACCACGCAATTGTCAGTTAAAGCGACGCAGTGCCGAATCGCAAAAAGGGGCCTGGTCCTTTGGCTGCAAATTGGTCCGGTCTGAAAGTGGCTAGACAAGGCTATGCAGTTCCGGCGCACCTGATATGAACAGGTCCTTAAACAGTTTTTGTAAAATATAAAAAAAAATATTTAGTTCAGCTTTGTTTATTCATGTATCATTTTGATTTCTTACCTAATCATGGAAAATCCAAGTTAGCTGTTTGATAGACTGCAGTAGGCATTGATGTATGGGTAGATGATATAATCGGTTATAGAATGTTTGTTTAACTTTTTACTTCCTGCTTTTTGTCAGCTTGTGATCTGCAAAGCCATGAGACTTGCTGCAAAGTTAAACACAGGCCAGTTATGTTCCCACGATCAATATAGCTGTTGGCCATGTTAATTTTCTAATTATTTCCATTACAGCTATTCTTCTGATTTATTCGACCATAAAAATGTGTAGCAGGACCACTTTTCTATTTTATGCTCTCTGGCAAGATAGCACACTCTACTAGTTAAACAAATGTATACAAGTGCAGAGTACGTTTTCTGTTATACTTCGTGCAGTATATTTTGTGCAGTAAAATAAATGCATCAGAATGAATGTCTAGCTGAAAATCACATCTCTATACAGATAACAGTCCTTCAGTAATGTGTAACTAAAACCATATCTTTTTCTTTGTTTTTGGATAGTGTGGAAAGTGTTAAAACCCTTGTCTATAATTTCACTTGGAGATTCACCATATTTGTTCCGAGGAAAACTGTCAACAGGACAGAAAGTGAAAAGGAATGCAAAGTTTTTATTTGCCGCAAAAAAAAGGAAAATGGTAAATCTTCCAATGGTGGCACTAGGGCAACTGTTTTTCAGAGTTTCAAAAATCCCCCATCCTATAAAAAAATAGGTTGGGTTAACCACTTGTCCTACTGGACACTTAAACCCCCCTCCTGCCCAGACCAATTTTCAGCTTTTGGTGCTCTCACACTTTGAATGACAATTACTCAGTCATGTAATACTGTACCCAAATACAAGTTGAAGGGGGCAGACCTGTCATTCAGTACGTGTAGGCCTGTGCACACATACTGCTCCACCATGTTGGTGAAATGCTGCCTCCTGCGAAGACGTTCCATCTCAGCTGGTGGTGCTGGTTGTTGTGGCGTGCTGACAAAGCTTTTCCACATTTCGGCCATGCTAACCCTGCCTTCTGAGGTGCTGGCGGTGCCCCGGCTGCGTTGGCGACCTCTTCCTCCTCCTTTGCCTTCGCCTTGGGCTTCCACCGTGCCCCCCAGTGGGAATGCCACCAGCAGCGCGTCTACCAGCGTGCGCTTGTACTCGCGCATCTTACGATCACGCTCCAGTGAGGGAATTAAGGACGGTATGTTGTCCAGCAGTGTGGCCACCCAGTAATCAGCACCAGTTAGAATGTGGGCAACTCGGCAGTCGTTGCGGAGACACTGCAGCATGTAATCGCTTATGTGTGCCAGGCTGCCCAGAGGCAACGAAAAGCTGTCCTCTGTGGGAGGTGTATCGTCTGTGTCTTCTGTATCCCCCCCAGCCACGCACCAGTGATGGCCATGAGCTGGTCTGGGTGCCACCCTGCTGTGAACATGGTTCCTCCTCCTCCATCTCCTCCTCCTCATCCTCCACCTCGTCATGCTCCAGAACTGTGCCCTTGCTGGATAATTTGGCGTTTGTTGGTGCAGGAACCCACCCTCGTAGCCACTTGTGAATGACTGCCCTGAAAGCCTTGGAAATTATCCCTCTTCCTCCTCCTCCTCCTCTTGTGCCACATCCTCTTCCATCATCGCCCGAAGCGTTTTTTCAAGGAGGCATAGAACTGGGATAGTAACGCTGAGAACAGCGTCATCGGCACTGGCCATGTTGGTGGAGTATTCGAAACAGCGCAACAAGGCACACAGGTCTCGCATGGAGGCCCAGTTATTGGTGGTGAAGTGGTGCTGTTCCGCAGAGCGACTCACGTGTGCGTGCTGCAGCTGAAACTCCACTATTGCCTGTTGCTGCTCCCACAGTCTGGCCAGCATGTGCAAGGTGGAGTTCCACCTTCCGGGCACGTCACATGTGAGGCAGTGAGCGGAAGGCCGAAGTTACGCTGCAGCGATGACAGGCGAGCAGCAGCAGGGTGAGAACGCCGAAAGTGCGCACAGACGGCCCGCACTTTCTGCAGCAGCTCTGGCATATCAGGGTAATTTTTAAGGAACCTCTGGACCACCAAGTTCAGCACATGCGCCAGGAAAGGGATGTGCGTCAAACTGGCTAGGCCCAGAGCTGCTACGAGATTTCGCCCATTATCACACACCACCAGGCCGGGCTTGAGGCTCACTGCCACCAACCACTCATCGGTCTGTTGTTTCATGTCCCTCCACAACTCCTGCGCGGTGTGGGTTTTTTCCCCCAAACAGGAACGTTTTTTAAAACTGCCTGCTGTTGTTTACCCCTGGCTGTGCTGAAGTTGGTGGTGAAGGTGTTACGCTGACCGGAAGAGGAGGCGGTAGAGGATGAGGAAGCGGAGTAGGAGGAGTTAGCGACAGGAGGCAAACTGAAGCGCCCTGCAATCCTCAGTGGTGGAAGGACATGCGCCAAACTGCTATCCGCCTCAGGACCAGCCGCCACTGCATTTACCCAGTGTGCTGTTAGGGAGATATAACGTCCCTGACCGTGCTTACTGGTCCACGCATCCGTAGTTAGGTGGACCTTGCCACAGATGGCATTGCGCAGTGCACACCCGATATAGTCCCTCACTTGGTTGTGCAGGGAAGGGATGGCTCACCTTGAAAAGTAGTGGTGGCTGGGCACGACGTACTGTGGGACAGCCAATGACATCAGGCTTTTAAAACTCTGCGTCTCCACCGGACAGCATTTCAAAGGCCAGGAATTTTGAAATGCTGGCATTCAGGGCCAGGGATCGTGGGTGGGTAGGGGGGTACTTCCTCTTCCGCTCCAGTGTTTGGGAGATAGAGAGCTGAATGCTTTCATGGGACATTGTGGAGATGGTTGGTGACCCAGGTGGTAGTGTTTCTGGCAGATCCTCTGTTTGCGGGTTGGCAGGTGCCACTGTCACTACAGAGGTGGATGAAGAGGCAGAGACTGCAGCAGAAGAGGAAGCAGGAGGAGCCAGAGACCTTTATTGTTTTTTGAGGTGTCTACTCCACTGCAGCTTGTGCTTTGCTTTTAGATGCCTGGTCATGCAGGTTGTGCTCAGGTTGAGAAGGTATATGCCTCGCTTCAGGCTCTGATTGCACAACGTGCAAACTACTCGTGTCTTGTCATCAGCACATTGTCTGAAGAACTGCTAAGCTAGGGAACTCCTTGGACCTGGCTTTGGTGTGCTCGGTCCCTTGCTACGTTGGGCAGTAGCAGACGTACTGTCTAGGGGACGGACGCTCCGCTTTTGCACCCTGCTCCCTCTTCTGCTGGCTGGTGGCTCTGTGCGACCACCGCCTCTTCCTCCGAACTACACTGGTCACCTGCATGATGTTGATTCCATGCGGGGTCGAGGACCTCATCGTCCTCCACATCATCTTCCACCCAGTCTTCACCCCTGCCCTTCTTGTCGGTCTGCACAATTGCGAAAGTAGCAGCAGTGGGCACCTGTGTTTCGTCATCATCCGAGATGTGCTGCGATGGTCCTCCCATGTACTCATAAGTGGTTGGGCATCGGTGCACACAATCTCTTCCACTTCTGGGGCAGGGCTAGGTGGATGGCCCTGGGAAACCCTGCTAACAGAGTCATCAAAAAGCAGAAGAGACTGCTGCATGATTTGGGGCTCAGACTGCTTGGCTGATTTGCAAGGGGGTGAGGTGAAAGACTGATGGACATTGGCTGCAGGTGCCAACTCTGATCTTTCAGCAGGAGACTGGGTGGGGGACAATGTGAAGGAACCAGAAGCACTGTCAGCAACCCAATCTACTATCGCCTGTACTTGTCCTGGCCTCAACATTCGTACAGCCGCATTAGGCCCGACCAAATACCGCTGCAGGCTCTGTCGCCTACTCCACCTGAGGAAGGTGTTTCACTTGTGCGTGTAGCTAGCACAGATCGACCATGTCCTCTCCCTGCAACAGGAGCTCCACCAGCAGCACCACGACCATCCCTTCTTTGACGTTCTCCTCATATTTCTCAAATTTAGGATCTTGCCCTAAATGGGTGTTTTTTGAATAGCACAATAGAAGAACAGTATCTAAAGTGTGTATCTCACACATACAGATATGCCGGAAACACTGTAAAATATTTTTTTGGGCCCTAAATGGGTGTTTTTAGAATAGCAGAATAGAGCAACAGTATCTAAAGGGTGTATCTCACAGTAACATATGCAGTGCTGGTGCACTGAGCTTGCATAAAATGCCCGCCGACGCCAACCTAACTAACAGACAGATAAAAGTTATCTTTTCTCTGAAACTGGGCTCAGGGCAGTGTAAAAAGATTGTGCACTGCACCCACACAAGAAAATCAAGGTAGATCGCTGAGTAATTTGATTTCTGAATCAGGACTCCTATCTAATTCTCTCCCTCAAAACGGCAGCAGCCTTTCCTTACACTATCTATCTTTTCTCTGGCACTGGGCTCAGGGCAGTGTAAAAAGATTGTGCACTGCACCCACACAAGAAAATCAAGGTAGATCGCTGAGTAATTATGTTTCTGAATCAGGACTCCTATCTAATTCTCTCCCTCAATGCAGCAGCAGCAACCTTTCCCTACACTAAAGCAGAGTGACATGCTGTGCTATGTGCCTCTAGCTTATATAGAGACTGGGTCACATGCTGCACTGGCCAATCACAGCCATGCCATTAGTAGGCATGGCTGTGAAGGCGCCATTACATTGCCGAACATCAAACTCAAACCCGAACATACAGTAAATTGTTTACAAGTTGTTTACAGTTTGGGTTCGCTCAACCCTATTTATAAGATATTTCCAACACATAGCACGTACATAGCAAAAATGACACCCCAAAATACATTCTGCTACTCCTCCTGAGTATGGCGATACCATATGTGTGAGACTTTTACACAGCCTGGCCACATACACAGGCCCAATAGTGAAATAGCACCTTCAAGGGTTTTAGGAGCATAAATTACACATTTCATTTCTCAACCACCTTTACACTTTTGAAGGCCCTGGAGCACCAGGACAAATGAAACGCCCACAAAATGAACCCATTTTGGAAAGCTAACACCCAACGTATAATCTATGAGGCATAATGAGTCTTTTGAACAGTTAGTTTTTTCCAGAACTTTTTGGAAAAGGTGCGGAAAAAATTTAAATGCATTTTTTTTTACACAAAGTTGTCCATTTATAAGATATTTCCAACACATAGCATGTACATAGCAAAAATGACACCCCAAAATACATTCTGCCTCTCCTTCTGAGTATGGCAATACCACATGTGTGAGACTTTTTGTCATGAAGATCCTGCCAGTAACCGGCACACACCCGCAAACGAGAGCGCGCGCGGGAGGACGGGTGCGCGCCACTATTGGCGCCAGTGAGCCTATTTAAATCCGCCTGTCATAGACGGTCCCCGCTGTCTGCTCTACAGCGTTCTGTGCCTGATACCTGATCTGAAGTTGTTACCAGTGTTTGACCCGGCTACCCTTTGACCTCCTGCTTTCCGCCTGCACCCGACCTTGGCTTGTCTGTGACCTCTCTCCTGCCTTACCCACCTGTACTGCATTGCCAGCCTGATACCTGACCCGGCCTGTTTGACGATCCTGTCTGCCTGTTGATCCAGCCAGCTCCATTGACCCTGTCTGCTGTGTGGTTCCAGCCTGCCCTTCTGATCCGGTCTGTGGTGCTGATCCAGCCTGTGTGTTGCTCCAGTCTGCTGTGCTGTTCCAGTCTGCCTGCTGATCCAGCCCGCTCCACTGACCCTGTCTGCTGTGCTGTTCCAGTCGGCCTTCCTGATCCGGCCTGTGGTGCTGATCCAGTCTGCTTGCTGCTCCAGTCTGCTTGCTGTTCCAGTCTGCTGTGTTGTTCCAGTCTGCCAGCTGATCCAGCCCGCTCCGCTGACCCTGTCTGCTGTGCTGTTCCAGTCGGCCTTCCTGATCCAGCCTGTGGTGCTGATCCAGTCTGCTTGCTGCTCCAGTCCGCTTGCTGTTCCAGTCTGCTGTGTTGTTCCAGTCTGCCAGCTGATCCAGCCCGCTCCGCTGACCCTGTCTGCTGTGCTGTTCCAGTCGGCCTTCCTGATCCGACCTGTGGTGCTGATCCAGTCTGCTTGCTGTTCCAGTCTGCTTGCTGTTCCAGTCTGCTCTGCTGTTCCAGTCCGCTTGCTGTTCCAGTCTGCTTTACCGTTCCAGTCTGCTTGCTGTTCCAGCCTGCTTTGCTGATCTTACCTGCAGTTCTGATCCAGTCCACTCTACTCACCTTGTCCGCTGAGCTGATCCAGGGATCTCTCGTTACCGGTCTTACAGTCCTGCCAGGCACCCGTGCCCCTCCTGACTCCTGGTCTTCCTGTCACCTTACCAGGGGACAGAGAGTGGGAGCCGCAAGGGAGGCCCTCCTCTGCTAACCAGACTCATCATCACCAGGTGCGTGACACTTTTACACAGCCTGGCAACATACAGAGGCCCAATATTGAAATAGCACCTTCAAGGGTTTTAGGAGCATAAATTACACATCTCAATTCTTAACCACCTATTACACTTTTGAAGGCCCTGGAGCACCAGGACAATGGAAATGCCCACAAAATAACCCCATTTTGGAAAGCTAACACCCCAACATATAATCTATGAGGCATAATGAGTCATAGCATGTACATAGCAAAAATTACACCCCCAAAATACATTTTGCTACTCCTCCGGAGTATGGCGATACCTCATGTGTGAGACTTGGCCACATAACGAGGGCCAACATGCAAGGATCGCCGTCAGGTGTTCTAGGCACACATAGCATGCACATACCAAGAATTACACCCCAAAATACATTCTGCTGAGCAAAGAGTAAACAAAAGATTACCTGTGGTTTTAGTAGCGCAGTTGTCCACAGGAGGCTAGCACTGGTCCAGGCAGCAGGCAGGGACTTGGTCAGCAAAAGTGAACGCAATTGTCCCAGGTAACAGGCAGGAATACTGTCCATAGTCAGTACAGGCAGCAGGCAGGGATACTATCCATATACAGTCCAGGGTCAGTGCAGGCAAAGATTGTCAGCAGTGACAAAATATTGGTCTTGGTAATAGGCAGGAACATGGTCCATGTGGTGTGGTCAGTTCATGCGACAGGCAGAGGCATGATGGCATAGGTCCTAGAATCAGCAGGCAGAAGTAGGGCCTCGTTCAGGACAGAATGGGGACAGGGTTAGAGGCTTCTCCCACCCAAATCTCTTTGAAGCCTCCGAGTCTCCAGACCCTAATCTAGGAATGAGAAAACAAATGTATTGTTGTGGATCGAAGAAAGCATATAGACATCCCTTCTGTCCCTCCACTTCACAGACAGAATTTCCTCATTCCTTAAACTCGCTGTCTCCGCTCTTCTTAGCTTCTTGTTGATGAGGCTTTGAGGAAAGCCCTTCCGGTTCATCCTTACGGTGCCACATGCTGGAGTGTTCTTTCTGTGAAGGTTGTGGAACAGGGGCAAAGTTGTATAAAAGTTATCTACGTACAAATGGTAGCCTTTCTCCAGGAGTGGGTTTATGAGTTCCCAAATGACTTTCCCGCTTGATCTGATGTAGTCTGGGCAATTAGGGGGATGCAGCTGGGTGTCCTTCCCTTCGTATACCACGTAGGCTTATGTATACACTGTGGCTCGGTCATACAATTTATACAGCTTCACCCCATAGCGGGCCCTTTTGGTGGGAATAAATTGTTTTATGCCCAGCCTGCCAGAAAATTTGATAAGGGACTCATCCACACATATGTGTTGGTCTGGGGGAAGATTTCAGAAAAATCATTTAGTAGTGGCTGAATTTTATAAAGCTTGTCAAAATTTGGGTCATTTCGGGGAGGGCACTGGGTATTGCCATTATGGTGTAGGAATCTCATAATCATGAGATATCTGGTTCTGGGCATTACTGAGGAAAAGATGTGGTGGATGGGGAGGGTTGACCAATATGAACGTAATCCATTTTTTTTGGTTAGTCTCGGACAGAATGTGAGGCCCAAAAAAAATGTAAACTCGCCCACTTTTAGGGCTCTCCACTCATAGGGACGGGCATAATAGGACGTTGGGTTACTTTCTATGAATTTTTGTGCATACAGGTTGCACTGGACCACAATTGATGCTAGCATCATTTTCTGTGTTCACCTGGACTTCTGGCTGGGCAGTGAAAGGGGGAATGTTAGCTTCTCCTGAATCAGGAGGAAGCCACAAGGGGTTCTAAAGGGAATACTGGCATGGGACTTATCCCTTTTGGGACTGAGGTGACACCCCACTGGTATGTGGCCTTTACAGAGGTACTGCAGTGCTGGTGGATGGCACTGCGGTGCTGGTGGATGGCACTGCCTCCTCACCAGAACGCCTTCGTCTGGCGGGCGGACTCTCATCCTCCTCTGAGGCTGTCAGTGTTCCACTGCTTAGGACAGGCTCGTAGTCAATGTCAGACTCAGAATCTGAATATGAGGAGGTGAGCTCCCCGTTGCTCTCGTCGGCCGCAAGAATATTGTACGCCTCCTCGGCTGAAAATTATCTTCTAGACATTGTTGGTGATGACAGAAGGCACTGATGACATGTGACACTGATGACAAATGGCACTAATACGTGGCACTAATGACACGTGGCACTGATGTGGCACTGGTGACAGATGGCACTGATACGTGGCACTGATGACAGGTGACACTGATGGCAGATGGCACGTGACACTGACAGGTGGCACTGATGACGAGAGATGGCACTGACAGGTGGCACTGATGACAGATGGCACTGTGGGCTCATCCCTAGCACTGGGTAACTCTGCTGACAGCTGGGAAGGATGAAGGACAGGGTTCAGTGTTGGAGCTTGTTCCACCACCACACCTCCAAAAAGCTGGTGGTGGTTCTGCCACAACATCTGTATGCTCCCCTCCCAAGCCTGACTGCTTGCGTAGCCCCTTGAGCGCTTAGAGAGCACTGCTGATTCAGAGGACAATTCTGCAGAAGAGGCCATAGAGGAAGAAGAAGAGGGAGGGGAGCATACAGATGTTGTGGCAGAACCACCACCAGCTTTTTGGAGGTGTGGTGGTGGTGTACACAGTATATAATACAGTGTTTAACAGGAGCATGTAATTACAATTTTTGAACTAATAGTTAAGCAGGGCCCGTTCCTGCACCTAACGTGAATAACTGTGAGGGGTTACAGTGTTGTGGCACCACCACCCAAGGCCTATTTTTTGTGCCCCTGTTTAACAGAGGCATGTAATTACAATTTGTGATATAATATTTCACAGCAGGGCCTGTTCCTGCGCCCAACAAGAGTAACTGTGGGCTTACAGTGTTCTGGCACCACCAAAACCAAAGGCCCAATTTTTCTGCCCCTGTTAAACAGGGGCATGTAATTACAATTTTTGAAATAATAGTTAAGCAAGGCCCATTCCTGCGCCTAACAAGAGTAACTGTGAGGGGTTACAGTGTTCTGGCACCACCAACACCTAAGGCCCAATTGTTCTGCAGAGTATATAGGGCAGGCCGTATAGTATATATACTGTTGCTTAGAGTATATAGTGCCTGGGGGACCCCCACGCCATTTTTAAATGACATTTTTTCCTTTAGAAATGCCATTTTGCTGTGGTACTGTTATAAACATGGGAAAGATGCGCTACTTTACAGGCAGACTAAGAAGACCCCCCAGGCACAATGTTTAAAGGAATATTTCATTTTTATTGTTTCACTTTAAGCATTATTAGAATCACTGCTCCCAAAAAAAACTTCAATTTTTAAAACTTTTTTTTGCATTGATACATGTCCCCTGGGGCAGGACCCGGGTCCCCAAGCACTTTTTATGGCAATAACTTGCATATAAGCCTTTAAAATTAGCACTTTTGATTTTTCACGTTCGCGTCCCATAGACTCCCATAGTTCGCACAACTTTTTTGCCTGTTTGCATGTTCTGCTGCGAACCGAACCAGGGGGTGTTCAGCTCATCTCTACCCAGTTTGCGCTGAAGGAAAGGTAATGCTTGCTGCACCATGAGTCAGCGGTAATATGAACCTTACTGCGGACCGCTCTGTCCAATGAGGCCAAAACATTGCCTTCCACATGCCGGTAGAGAGCCGGCTGGGACTGAATCTCTTTTTACGGTTAAGCAACTGGGGTAGGGAAATTTGCCTGCTTAAATCAATTGGTGGTGTACGGCTAGCAGGTTGGATGCAAGTACTTGTGACACCTATTTCTATACTTCATTCCTCTCAGTGCAGGTTTTTGAGAGGACTGGAGGTATAGTAGGTTTGGAGATCCCAGATGAGGAGCAAGGAGAAGTCCGCCTTTTTCTATGATGTGGGTCTTTCAAGTGCTGTTGTCAACGGACTGCATGGCAGTTCGTCATATGTCTATTCAAGTATGTGGTGCCCAAGCAGCTGCTGTTCTTGCCACGCTTGATCCGCTTCAGACATAGGTTGCAAACAGCAATGGTGCGATCTGCTGCATAAGTGTCATAAAAGTGGAGTAGGTAATTTCTAGATTTCATTAGGGCTTTTTTGTAAGACCTTTTTAGAGAGGCATGTGAATAGCCTCTTGCCCGGAGTCTATCACGTAAATTGTCTGCTTCCTTTATGAAGGTTTCCTCATCAGTACAGTTTCATTTTATTCTTAAGTATTGTGAGTAGGGAATAGAGTCAACCAGAGGTTGTGGATGAAAACTTGTAGCATGAAGTATTGTGTTTCCTGCTGTTACTTTCCTGTATAACTTGCTAGGATAGGATACCATCTTCCCCTCTGTAGATCTCCACATCTAAAAAGGTTATGCATTTTTTGTCATAAGATATTGTAAAGCTTAAATTAAAATAATTTTTGTTCATCCTTAGCAAACACTGCTGGAGCATGTCCTGTGACCCATCCCAGATGATTAGGATGTCATCAATATATTGAAACCATCCTTGGATGTGGTCAGTGTAGTTGGCTAGATTCTCATTAGCCAAAAACATCTTCTCCCACTCCCCCAGGTACAGGTTAGCATACGATGGGGCACAGCATGTCCCCATGGCAACCCCCTGCACCTGAAGGTAGTGGGAGCCATTAAAGGTGAACAAGTTGTGTTCAAATACATACTCCAGCAGTGAAAGGATGAATTTGTTATATACTGGATCTGTAGCAGTATTTTGTTGCAGGACATGGTTGAGGGCTGCTAGGCCTTTATCATGCGGGATAGAACTGTAGAGTGTCTCTACGTCTATCGTGAAAAGGAGAGCATGATCAGGGATGTTCAGTTCCTCAATTACCTGCAGAAGGTGTACGGTATCTCTCACATAGGATGGTAGAGATGTGACAAAAGGTCTCAAAAATGTGTCCACTAATATGCTTGCATTATCACTAATTGAGCCAATTCCTGAGATAATAGGCCTACCTGGGGGATTTTTGGGATCTTTGTGGATTTTGGGAAGTATATAAAAAGTGGGAACTTTAGGAAAGTTGCTTCTGATAAAGCTCCATGTTTGTTTAGTGATAATATTGTTCAGAAAGGTGGTATCAACTAGTGTATAGAATTATTTGTTATATTTATCAATGATATCTGCCGGAATTCGGCGATACCAATCGTGGTTGTTAAGAATTTTCTTACATATATGGATGTAGTCTTCATTGTTAAGAACCACATTACCACCTTTGTCTGAGGTTTAATGGTAATATGTTTGTTTTCAGCAAGTGAATTGAGTGCATCTAGCTCTTTCCTATCCAAATTTGTGAAGCCCTTGACATTAATCCTTTAATTTTTCTAATTCTCTGTTGACCAATTTCAAAAAGGCTGCTGCATTGGGGCTAGTGCTGGGAGGTGGACAGAGATCTGATTTCTTTTTAAGTATTGATTTAGATGGGTTGGTTTTAGTATAAAGAACTTGGTCATCAATAGTTTGTAGGATTTGGGGTAGATCGATAGAGTCTATAAGATCTGCTGTATCGCTCTCCTCAAGGAGTTTTCTTGAAGTGTGCGATCTATATTTCCTTGTTGTCTGTGGTAGAGTTTTTTGAGGATTAATTTACGAATGAATAATTGGAGGTCCTTAAATACCTCAAATTTGTCGACATTTTGACTGGGACAAAAGTTCAGTCCCCTTTGTAAGACTGCAATTTCTTCTTCAGAAAGAGTATATGAAGATAAATTGATTATATCCAGGTCAGTGTTAGGGTGCGTTGAAATGTCTTGTGAAAGACTTAAAGTGTTAGTTGTGTGTATGTGTTGAGGTTTGGTGGTGCTGGCTTGACGCCTGCTAAAATTCGAGCTAAAAAAGATGGGTCATTAGGATCCACTTCAAGTGAATTTGATGATGCCATGGTAATTGGAGGTGAGGTATCTTGTGATTTAAAGCGGTGTTTAAGCTTATAAATTTTTTTTTAAAAAGTAAGCAGCTAAAAAAAAAGTCGCTGCTGACTTTTAATAAGTACACTTACCCTCCCAGGGCGCCCGTGATGTCGGTCGTGGAGGCCGAGATGTCCCTCGGCGATCCGGATCCAGCGCCGCCATCCTCAGTAAGGGAAACAGCTTCCTACTGCGCATGCGCGAGTCGGCGCGCGGCCTACTGCGCATGCGCGAGTCGGCGCGCGGCCTACTGCACATGCGTGAGTCAGCGCGCGGCCTACTGCGCATGCGCGAGTGTCATTTGTGAATGGGGAACGCGATGTGTTGTGGGACACAGTTCCCATAACACACCGCGCCCCATTCACTAGAAGACGGAAGGACAGAAGATCACTGCGGCGCTGGAAGAGGCAGATTAGGACGATCTGCCTAGCAACAGCCATTTCTGGTAAGTAAAAAAAAATAATATATATATATTTTTTTCATTTTAAATTGTTATTAACATTTTTTAAAGTTTTTTTTTTTCAGGGTGTCCCACCACTTTAATGTGGAGTGATTCATGGATGTTGCAGATGGTGGAAAAGCTGAGTGAGGAGACTTCGGTATATTATCTAGAACTTGTTTTTTACCTCTTTGATCTTGTGTTGGAATCACCATAGTCTTGGCGTTTAGTGCCTAGTGATGGTTTTGCTTTTTGGGGGAATAGCGACAGAATCTGAGGGATTCTTTGGTTAGGATTTTGTTGTGGTCCTCGATGGGGGTTGCCTTTATTATTATATTTATTATGAGTCCATTTATAAGCTTTACCATCTTCAAAAGCATTTTTGTCTCTTAGATATTTATGGCTTTATTTGATCAAAATCTCCTTATTAAAGGACTCAAGATGTGTTTTCAATTTAATTTCTTTAGCTGTCACGGATTTATGTGTCTTGAAGTTTTGTAACTTCCCACACAAATCCGTGATTTCTACATCCAAGGCTTGAGATCTTTTGGTATATTCCCCTATGAGGATTTCCATAAAATTACGTGAACACATTTGGAGTGTTCGCTCCCATGTTTATTTGAACTCCTTGTCGAGATCATCCAAAGTTGGAAAAATCTGGACACGGAGTCCCAATGGATTAATATCGTCTTTAATGTAGTCCTGGAAGGACTTTACATGCCAAAACATGAGAGATTTTTTCTCCAATGTTTTAGATAATTTAAAGAAAAGGGTAGAGATCGCTGAGTCAACCTGCTCGCTATCACCAAATTTTTTAGGTACCCCTGCATAAGGGCTTCCCAGTCATCACCTATGAAATTACCTTCAATATCCATGCTGATTACTTTAAGACTCAATGTTAAAAACAAAAAGGTATAGATTGATCCTATTTATATTATAATAAAGAGTTCATATTTAGAAAGGGATGCATAAAGAACATTCGTACTAATATAAAACAGATAATTAATTATAAGCACAAAATGCCAAACATAGTGGGGAGCAGTATTTTCTACCAATTAATTAATGACCTCCACATGGGGATCAGGAATGTACCGACTGTAACAAGACGATTGCCAGCGTCCCATGTGTTTGATGACAAGGGATGGGACCCCCTGTTTGGATGCTGCGGATGCTGCCCCAATCCTGAAAGAATGACCCGAAAACTGTTTTGGGTTCAACCCCAAGTTAGCAATCAGAAGCCTAACATGCAAGATAAACTGACTGGAAGTGAGAGCCTGTGTGGGGAAGGGAAGCAATGGGCTATCGAGAGGGGCTGCTGCAAACATGGAGGAGAACTGATCCAAGATCTCGACTGAACACCAGACAGCGTTGGTTTTGTAGTAATTGATCACAAAACCCTGTCCTGTCTACCGATTCTTGTTGTTGGGGAGTTGAAGTGCAAAATGATCAGGTAACCTGGTAAGACTACCTTTCAGGAGTACCAGTGTGTTAAGTCCAGCTCGGGACACCTTCCAAGGCCTGAGGAAACCAAAGAAACTGAGGAAGACAGCTGCCTTGAGGACCAGGCTGGGACCCACCCCAAAGTGTGAAAGGGACAACAACTCTGCTAGTTCACAGAACAACTGACCGGAGATAGGCAAACGTGTCACCCTTGGTTTGCCCTGCGCTTTCAGGATGCCGTTGAGCATGGCTTTGATAGGATGATCTGCAAAAAAGGATGGTCTGTCAGGATGGAGAAGTGAGAAGAAGTGCCGAATACCCGATAGATATAGCTTAATGGTGTTAAATGACAGTGACAACTTTTCATGACAATAGGCCATGAAAGTCATCATGTACTTAACATCCCCCAGCCAGTTGCAGGGATAGAGGGACATGACGCCACATAAACACCTCCATGCTGTCTTGTACGCCCTGACTATGTTTCTTGACAATGACGCATTTACCAGCATGGACGCCTGCACCCTGAGTGCAGTTAATCCAATCTCAACAGGGCCAAAGGTGGAACCGGCTTGCCCACCCGATCTGCTTCTGGATGCTGTTGGAAGAAACACCGGAAATCAGACAAGATAAGGCATCGGCAGCCACATTATAGACCCCACTTATGAACTCCCCTTGGGAATGAAAATGATACCTGAGGCCCAACCATGTCAACCTACGCATGAAAGACATTATCAGGAGAGACCAGGATCTACACTTATTGATAATCTCAGCAGTGGTGCGTTATCGATGAAGAAAACAACTGTATGCCCAGACCAAGTGGGACCCCAGGCGACAGCTGCAGCCACTATTGGATAAATTTCAAAAAGCGCAGACGTCTGGGCAAACCCGGGAATGTCTGACACCTCCGGGGGCCAAGCTATTTGAACATGCCTAATAGTCACTATAGGTCTTTCTTAGAGCAAACCGAGGACCTGACCAGACTGTGTATAATACCTCAAAACCTGACCAACTTGTCCTGAGGCAGACTGGCGATCATTTAGTGTCTAAGGTGATACCTAAAAAGGTAATCATGGTGGAAGGCCCATCGATCTTGTGGGCAGCTAAGGGGACATTCAGATCCAAGAACAAATCAGTGAGTGCTACGAGGTCTCTGGGAGGCTGAGCCGGGCTTTCTAACAATAAAAAATAATCCAAGTAACGAATGACCTTGCCACACCCTATCTGAGAAGACAAGATCCAATTGAGAGCTGAGGAAAATGTATTAAAGAGCCAAGGACTGCTCTTGGAGCCAAGCGTCAATTTCGTGGCAAAGTAATATTGCTCCCGCCATTTGAACCCACGCCATTGCCAGAGAGATGGTTTGATGGTATCAGGGCTGGGCTCAGCCCTTCCTTCTCTGAGCTGTTCGCTCAGCTGTCGGCTAATTGCCATCTCCTATCTCTCCACAGTTATTCAGCTGTTGATGATATGCTTCTTGTCAGTTCTGCCTACTTAAGCCGTCCAGCTCAGAGGATCTCTGCCTTTGCCTTAGTCAACATCACAGAGATGCTTTCCTGCATTCCTGTTAAAAGACTTGCTTGGCTGACATCCCTTCTGGCTCCGGATCCTGCTTGCTGTTTTACTACACTCATCTCAGGCTCTCTGACGTTTGTCTTGTCTGACTATCCATTCCGGTTACTGAACTCTGACTATGTTTTGATTACGTTTTGTTCTATTAACTTTCATTATTAAACAAGTGTGATTTAACTGTACTTCTGTCTCTGTCTGATTTCATGGTTTCTGACAGTAGGCGAAGGCCATAAATTCAGAAGATACAGTCAATCCACTTGGTAATATTTTTTCCAGATTGGATAAGTAGTTTGCCATGGAGTCACATGGCTCACCTGGATTCTCCCACTGTGGCCACCCCGGTACAATCTGTGTTGCAGGCCGTCCCTGCTGCTGTGCCAGTATCTGTGCAGGCACCCATCTCGAATATTACCTCTATAAGAGGTATGTTTGGTTTCGCTCTGCTTCCCCAGCAATTTGGGGGCAATCCAGTTCAATGTAGAGGGTTTCTCAACCAAGTTGAGATGTACTTTGAGATGCTGCCCCAGGCGTTTCCCAAGGACAGAAGCAAAGTAGGTTTTGTGATATCTTTGCTTTCTGAGAGAGCCTTGGCCTGGGCAAACCCTCTATGGCAGATGCAAAAACATGTTGTCTTGAGTTACCCTAAGTTTGTGGCCTCCTTTAAAAGTGTATTTGACGTTTCCGTATGCTCCGCTTCTGCTGCGCTTCTGCTGCCAAGTGCCTCATGTCCATCAAACAGAGTACAAGAACTGTTGCCGACTACGCCATTGAATTACGTACTCTGGCAGCAGAGGTCCTGTGCACCTCTTCACTCTCCTCCCTGCCGGAGGAGTACCGCGATTTTAGCGATGTCTTTGACAAGAGTCAAGCCGGTAGTTTTCCTTGACACTGGCTGTATGATTACGCAATTGACCTTCAACCTGGTGCCATACCCCCTCGTTGCCGGGTTGACCCTTTGTTGGTCTTGGAGGATAAGGCCATGGAGGAGTATGTTGCAGATGCACTTTCTCGAGAAGTCATCCGCAAATCCTCGTCCCCTGTTGGTGAGTGGTGAACTGAGACCTTGTATTGATTATAGAGGTCTCAATCGTTTCACGATTAAGAATGCCTATCAGATTCCGTTGATTACGGAGTTATTTGACTGCCTCAAGGGAGAAATGGTTTTCACAAGCTTGATTTAAGATGGAAATACAATCTAGTGAGGATTAAGGAGTGCCTCGTAATGCCTTTTGGTCTTTGTAACGCCCCAGCAGTTTTTCAGGAATTCATTAACGATGTCCTCCGAGATTTGTTGCAGTTATGTGTGGTGGTTTATCTCGATGATATCCTCATATTTTCCAAGTCCCTGGAGAGCCACCACACAGATTTCTGTCATGTGCTTCAGAAACTAAGAGAGAACAATCTCTATTGTAAATTGGAGAAGTGCGAGTTCCATCTTGAACAGGTTAAATTCCTGGGTTATGTAATTTCCACTGTTGGTTTTTCGATGGACCCAGATAAACTTTCAGCAGTCCTACAGTGGCCCCGACCCGTGGGTTTACATCCTCTGCAGCGTTTCCTGTGCTTTGCCAACTATTATCGGAAGTTTATTTGTAAAATATAATTTCTGGTCAAACCCCTGACTGATATGACCAGAAAGGACGGTAACCGTAGTTACAGAGTTGGTCTCCGGAATCCGTTAAGGCCTTTGAGAGTCTCAAGGCTGCCTTTGTTTCTGCTCCTGTGTTGGCACATCCTGATCCTATATTACCTTTGATGCTTCTGAGACTTGAGTTGGCGCCCTTCTGTCTCAACTTCCTACCTCTGAGAGCGCGTTGCATTCTGGCTACTTTTCCAAGAAATTGTCACCTGCAGAGTGCAATTACGAGATTGGTGACAGAGAGCTGTTGGCGATCATTTTAGCCCTGAAAGAATGGAGACCTCTCTTCAAAGGTACCACTGTGCCGGTTCTCATTCTTACTGACCATAAGAATCTCACATCCTTGTCTAAGGCTAAACGCCTCTCTCCCAGAAGGGCGCAATGGGCTCTTTTCTTGTCAAGTTTCAATTACATTGTCTCATTCTTACCCGGTACTAAGAATGTAAGGGCTGACGCCTTGTAACAACAATTTTCCTCCACTTCCAAGTTGGAGTCGGTTCCGGTACCTGGTGCATTGGAAGGGGTACGGTCCGGAGGAACGCTCTTGGGTCTCATCCTCGGACGTACATGCCACTGTCCTCTTCTGTGATTTTCATAGGATGTTTTCCCCTCAAACCTGGTGGTCCTCCAAGGGGGAGGGGGCCTTGAGGAGGGGGTACTGTCAGGGCTGGGTTCAGCCCTTCCTTCTCTGAGCTGGTCACTCAGCTGTCGGCTAATTGCCAGCTCCTATTACTCCACAGTTATTCAGCTGTTGATGATATCCTGCTCGTCAGTTCTGCCTACTTAAGCCATCCAGCCCAGAGGATCTCTGCCTTCGCCTTAGTCAACATCACAGAGGCGCTCTCCTGCATTCCTGTTCAGACATGCTTGGCTGACATGCCTTCTGGCTCTAGATCCTGCTTGCTCTTTTACTATGCTCATCTCCGGCTCCCTGACGTTTGGCTTGTCTGACTATCCATTCCGGTTCCTAAACTCTGGCTATTTTTTGACTACGATTTGTTCTATTTACTTTTATTATTAAACAAGTGTGATTTAACTGTACTGTCTTGGTCTGATTTCATGGTTTCTGACAGATGGGTAGAAGCTTGAAGGCATCTGAAATATCTCCTTTTGACAACCATGTGCCCTTACCCACCTGTATCAGCCCACACGGATCTGTAGATGTGACAGATCCTGGTATGTAATGCCCCTATCTATGACCCCTGAACGAAAAGACACACAGAACACACCTTGTCATTCCTGATTGAAAAGTGTAGAATCCACCTGCAACAACACCATGATGTATGCACTGAAACAAGTGATGGAAAATACAAACCGGAAATTGCAACCTAACAATGACGTGCCGACCAAACAAAACCACCTGACCAGAGTGAAAGTGAGCTCTGTTGGCTCTGTGGTACACCTGTGGCGAAAGCAACCGTGAACGATTGTTTTTATTGTTTTTTTTTTTTTACAAGAGGTGGATGAACCAGGCTGGCGATTCCTGATCTGCCTGTGACATGTGACATGGTGCCGAACATACGTGATAGTGGCAGCCCGGAGGGCTAGCGTAACCACCAAGATGTGGAACTAAAAGACTCAGCAGTCTGCCTGAGCAACGCTGGTGAAATGCTGTGACCTAAGGAACCCCATGACATACTATAACCACACTGTATTTGTAAGAAAAGAATGAAGCAATGAAAGGAGTTTGATACAATGTTTATGGACTATGGTGACTGGATAAACAGTGAAAAACACCAACACTGAACTTGCCTGACAGGCTGTGACATGTGAAACGGTGCTGGATATGCGTTATGTGGCAGCCCATGAGGCTGGAATGAGGCCAACAGTTGTGGAACTAAAAGCCTCAGCAGGTAAGATAATATGCAGCAGATCCTGACAGAGCCACCCTAGAGATCCTTGCAACCCAGCGCTCGTGACCCTCTGATAGTAAGCACCTGCATACCTCCTCCCCCTCCTCCTGCCATCCTGGCCCCACACCTACCTTAACCAGACTGCAGCGACCGTTGCTGAAACACTTGTAGTGGAACTCGAGTGACCGAGCCGTGCCATCAGCCGAGGAGAGCAGAAGATGAGAGGAGCGTCCTCCCTGAAAAAATGCTCGCCGTCCGATACCGGGAAAGCCAACACCTGTATGGACTGGGATAAAAGCATTGTGTCAGACCTGAGTTCCCCTTGCTGACAGGCCGCCAGGAAATATACAAACCCACAGACACGCCAAATGGATGATAGATCATTCGTGCTGCTGCCATAGACACTGTCCTAAGCCTGACCGAAACCGTAAATGACACGCCGACTGCTATCCTAACCCGGAAACGCTGGCCGACGAGTATGCAGGGGAGGAGGGGGGATTACATGGCCCGACTCCTCCTACAAATACAGGCTAGCCAATGGCCAGCCTTCTAACATATATATATATATATATATATATATATATATATATATATATATATATACTAGACTGTTTATATATACTGCATATATCAAATACACTGCCACTAACTAAATAACCTGCCTGCTTAATCTAACTCACGCTATCTCCCTGTCCACCCCACCAACACTACACGCAGCCACTATGTAAGCAGCCTTATATAGTGTGGGGCCTGGACTTAGTCCCCCTGAGCCATGATTGGCCAAATGCACCCTGCTTTTGGCCAATCATGGCTCTCACAGCAGAGCGTGCTGTAATTGTCCAAAGCATGCACGTCAGGTGCATGGTTTGGCCAATCATCATACAGCAATGCACTGCAATCTCGCAGTGCATTATGGGGTGTTCCGGCCTAATTTTTCGCAAACGCCCCATAGTGTTCGCTGTTTGGCCAACACCTGATGTTCAAGCTCATCCCTAGTCACGAGGCTTCATTAGAGGATGAGCAAATATGTCCATGGCAAACATGTTGTGTAGTTATTTACACTGTAATCTTTTGTGAAGGAGTTATCTAGGGTTCAGAGGCCCCCCGAGGCCCCCAGATTTAGATAAGCCCCCCCCCCCCCAGACCTCCACATCCATTAGGTCAGGGATGTGAGGAAAAGGCATTTGTCTTCATCAACATGGCAAGGTACCCTGCCCATGTGCACATGATTGCTGCCCCCCTTTCCCTGGCCAGCCAGGCTGCGTTATGAATTGGGGATGGGCACACTTTGTTATTTCTTGTAATTTTGCATGGGGTATTCCCTTAAAATCCACACCAGACTTGAAGGGAGTCTCCAAAACTCCTATAGACTAATCACAGTTTAAGACCTTTTGTTGTAGCATGCCTGCAGTTTCTGACCATCTCTTCTGTCATGCCTACAGTCTCTGGCCATCTCAATAATTCAGTAATTGTTGTGGCCTTTTCATGATGTCAGGGGACTCAAATGTGGCCCCCTATATCAAGTAAGATGACCACCAGTGGTACAATCTAGGTATACATACCATTTCAAAGAGATTAGCTTTATGATAATAATCTCCTTGTTCATTACATATATGTAGCACTACCCCTGCAAGGGTTGCAGATGATTGGATTCCCTACTCCTGCACAGCCAGGCAATAGGTATTTTCCACTTTCATCCAAACACAAGGAACAATCTTTGAGAATGGTTTTATGTTTTACTAGGGATAATAACTTGGAAGGGGAAGATGAATTATGGGATGCCCAGCTTGATAGCAACAAAACCAGGCACAACTTCCTCCCTATGTGCACACTCCAGAACTGTCCTTCTCCTGAATGCTGACAGTCTCTGATGATCAAAGTTGTAAAACCCCCTTAAGGACTAAGAACTTTCAGTCCCTTAGAAAGTAGCACAAAGTGTTATAGGCTGCATTCCAGAGTAGCACCAACTCTCCTGTAGACATTGATCCCAGCTCTACTGACTGCAGGAAATACCAGCCCACGCCGTGTTTCTTCACCAGCCCACCTGGCTGCTACCAAAGATCTCCCAGGGCAAGGGAAAGGAAAGATCAGCACAACACTGTCTTCCAGAAAGGCTGGTTACATCTGGTAATCTCTCCCCTTGTAATTCCCTGAATGTGCTGATGTACTCACACTGTCATCCTTGCTCCCGCTGCTTCTTAGGTAAGAGTCCTTTTAAACCACACTGCTATCAGGATGCTTCCAAGCCAGCCCGAGGCAGAGCCCCCCCCCAGATCAGGTATTCCCCTCGAGGGCCACGACAGTCTCCTCAGCACTCTATCTTCCACCGACTCCCCTGCTGGCATGACTCCCCTCCTGGCATGACAAATCCATATTTAAGGGCTGGCTCAGCCACCTTGGATTTGCAAAGTTCCCCTAAATCAACCCTCCTGGCCTTCGCCCTCCAGTTTATAGAAATTTCTCCAAACTTCTAGGTCCAGGGGATAGCACCAGAGACCTGCCTGTATAAGTCATCCAGCCTGACCTGCAGTAAACCCATGACCCAATTAGGACTCACAAGCTAACCATGAGCCAAAACATAAATTTGACTACACTCACACTAGTAGTATACTAGAGGGGGCTACATATAAACACCCAAATATTGCTCTTTTCATATGCAAGATCTGCTTTCTGCTTTGCAGTGGTGCACCTTGATTGTGTTTTACTGCTCTGTCTCAAAATGTATGTCTGTTGGTCTGAAAGATCTCAATAGTTAATATGCAGCACAGTCAAAAACAGAGCTACCTCTTATGGCCAATCTACAAATATCTACAAGTATCTCCTACATGCTAACCTGAATGTAAACCATACTTTCCATTTATAGAGAAAAAGACCACTTGTCACCATATTTTCTGTAAACACACATTTCAGTCTTACTAAATCAGCTTCAAAAGATTCAAATAGTTTGCAAAACCCTGCTGTCTCTATTCTCATTGTCACATGCCAGGTTCTCTCTGGCTTTCTATAAATGAGCAAATCTGACATGAAGTCCAATAATGCATTGGTTCAACAACGCTAAATTGTTTGGATACTTGGTTAGACATGCAATACTAAAAAATAGATGGAGGAAGGGATAATGTGGTTTTATAGTTTACACATCACAGAGATAAATAACCATTTATTAACATTAATATATAAATAATCTAACTTTGAAAGTAAGAATGTAAACTTTTCCTTTGAATGAGATTTTTCACATACCATCATTCCCATAAATCTTGTGTGTGGGGATGGCATCAAATGCTAGCAAATCTTCTGCAACAATAAAACCTCTCTAAGAAGTCAATTTTATGCTTCAGAAGATCAATGATCACCTCCCTGTGGTGATAACTGACAATGTTTTTTTTTAAATCTAAAATAGCTCCTACTCCAGCTAAAATGTGAAAGTTCACATATGCTCATTGCCTAATAGAAATAAAAAAAGATAATGTTAATGTAAACATCAAAAAAGAAAAAGAAAGAAACATAAGTTCCTGCCATGACACAAACTAGGCAAATTATTCAAGTGGTCCCTTAGGGTACAAAAAGGGGCAGCAGAATATACCTTATGTTAGTTCCATTAGCTGACTGCTTTTGTTTTTATGGTTTTGTTTAAATACTACAACTACTACTACAAATACTACAACCACACTCTCCTCCTGTAGTGACAATGCATGAAAGTGAAGGGATCCTGTCTTAAACTAGAGTGTTCGTATTCCAAATTTAGTGGGAAGCTGGGCTGTAGTCAGCCTGAGCTCTAATTGTTATTTTTGTTCTGTATTTGTTGGGTTTCCTGTGAGTAGGAACAGCCATGGATGGATAAAAACTTGGCCAGTCCCTGCTGAACTAGCCAAATTTTGATCCATCTATGGCCAGCTTAAGTTATATTCCACAAATGTATTGGCCTAGAAACAAATTTTAAAACAAATCTCTCCCTGGTACCTGGTTTCCACCAGAGTAGCCAAATTCACCACAAACTCCCCACTCTTTTGCTTTTGATGATGTGATGGATGGTGCTTACGAGAAGGTGGTCATGCCATGTGGCGACAAATTTTTAGTGGACAGATTACAATATGCTGATGGTACTTATTAACCTCCCTAGCGGTAATCCCGAGTCTGGCTCAGGTCCAGTTTTTTCTGCTAGGAGCGGTAACCCCGAGCCAGACTCGGGCTTGCGTGCAGGATACAGGGGGGAAGTTACTTACCTTTTCCCCTGGATCCTGCGATGTCTCCCCGCTGTGTGAGCGAGCCGTCCGCTCGCTCGATTCACACAGTGCCGAGTGCCGCCGATCTCCGTTCCCTGCGACGTTCCGACGCACGGGAGCGGAGATCGGCGCCAAATTTAAAAAAGTTTAAAAACACACAACACATACAGTACTGTAATCTTACAGATTACAGTACTGTATACAAAAAATACACATCCCCTTTGTCCCTAGTGGTCTGCCCAGTGCCCTGCATGTCATTTTATATAATAACATTTTTTTTTTTTCTGCCTGGAAACTGGAGATTGTCCATAGCAACCAAAAAGTGTCCCTTTATGTCAAAAGTGGTTTTAGACCAGCTAGAAAACACCGATAATAAATTAGAATCACAATTTATCATCAAACAATAAATTTAATGACAGCGACTATTCTGCAACTGAGCAAATTTCAGTGTTTTTGATTTGATTACATTATTGAATCATTTTTATATATATTTTTTTATTATATTATAATTTATGATTTTGTGTTTCAAACTTTATCATACCCGGGATGTCTACTAGACTCTGGTTCGGACAGATTTAAGTGAGTTATTCATAAGAATTGCATGCCTACAATATAAAAACGCCAAATTTCCATGCAAAATAATTGTACCGCTTTCAGCACAAAATTCCAGCCAGAATCATACCGCCAGGGAGGTTAACTGCGATCTCCCCACTGACCCAGTTGAAGCACTTCTTCTGCCACCTGAATGCTTGCACACACCCCCGTAAAGTGCCCCCTACGCATGCCCCCACTATGTATCTCAGGCTCCGCTTGCCCATCTGCAGGCTTATGATGGGCGCAGAGGGTGCCGTTGGGTAGAGGGGAGGGAGGAGAGTCAAGGACCCATCTCTGGTGCTACTCTGGAATGCAGCCTATAAGTCCCGTTGACAGTTTCTGCGGCCATCAAGACCGGGAAAGAATGTAATGAGGTGTGATCTGCATTGCATTACATTCAGTGGAGCACAGAGGAGACATGCATGGTCTTTTAGACCCTGGATGTCTCATTAAAGAGAACATGTCACCAATAAATCATCATCTAGGGGACTTTTTGTCCCCTATGTGATGAAAAAAGAAAAGTTAAAAATCATTTTTTCTAATTGTAAAAAATTTTAGTTACACTCAAGCGCATAAAATCCCTCCCCCAAAAATGTTGAACCCCCACATATACGTATGTACAAACATAAACACGTGCATCAGGCGTCTATGCATGAAACTGTAGATTGGAACATAAAATATCGCCGCCCATGCTGGAATGAGATCACTAATTCTAGAACCAGACTTTTAAAATGTTACCTATAGAAAATATAGCATGCTGAACCTTTTTGCCATTTCACAGGCTCAGGCAAAGTTAAGGTTTGATTTGTTGGGTATCTTTTTACTCGGTGCAACCTTGGCTTTTATATTTTGGTAAATTATTGTGTTTTTGCACCACCTAAAATTAACATTTGTGTGTTTTTTTACTGACATTTTAAGTTTCCTAGACCTTTGTGGTAATATCATGTGACATCAAAAATTTAAACTACCACTGTTTCATTCTCTAGGGTGTCTGCTTTCAGATAATATATAATATTTTGGAGGTTTTATGTAATCTTCAGGCCTAAGATTATTTTTTAAACATGTGTGCAAAAAAATGCCAAAATGACCCTGGCAGCGAAAGGGTTAAAGGATAAGTTCACCTTCGGGAACATCTAAATCTAGGATCATTGTGGAATGGTGGGAGCACCTTCATCCCAATATTGAATAGGAGATTGAAATACCCTCCATAGGAAACAAGGGACTATTTGTTGGCACCAAAGACAAATAAGCTCCAAAATGTAATCATATAAAAATACAAATCTTTATTACAGTAACAACAGTCTATTAAATAGGTAAGTGGGTTAAAAACATGAAGGTGGCAAATACAATGATAAAAACAAACACAGTAACAGTAATGGAACATGACCTTGATCATAAAAGAAAACTACAGAGACATCCGTAATGTATAAAAAACCCAACCCAATCCTACCAGGTCTGCACATATGAACTTTAGCCAGGGGTGCCCTCTACATAATTCAATATTCTACAAGCCCAAAGAAAAATGGAAATGGGCTCAACCCTACCCCTGGTTTTCAAAATATAATCACTCTATAAGAAAAAAAAAACACATTTGTGACGTCACCACGCACGCCAGATTCAGGAGAATGATGGATGTTATCCCGGGATCGGCATTATTCATCACAAGCGCTTGTTCACTTCTTTTACTTTGTGAGTTTCTACTCTCTTTTATGCTAATAAATTCATATACATATTTGAGAAACTGCAGTAGCCATTACTGATGAGGACGAAAGAAAGGCTCCTACCATAGAGAACATATTAAAGGCTAAAGCTTGTTTGACTTGTTGGCTTGTTTGACATATTTGGTTTCTTCTCTATTTTGGATGGATTTGGGACTTTGACACTTTCTTCAGTTGGACTGTTTTCACATATGAAGGTTTGTTCATTAAATTTTTTTATTGGACTTATTTTTAAATATATTACATGATGGGGTTTAGGTTTATTTCATATTTTTTTGCCCTTTGATATTTTTGTGTCACTTTTTAGAATGGCAAATATTGGTTTATTCATGGTTTACAATGTATCAGATTGTTTTTTGTTTTTTTTTTTGCCAGCTGCTTCTTTTTAGATCTACCAGCGCGATATATACATGCTTATCATTACATATTATATTATGCGCATTAACACAACACACCAGAATGGCAAAGTATACATGGACCCTTACTAGCACCAGGGATTTAGTGCTATATAACTGCTCTGTAATCTCTAGATTCAGGGAGGTGGAAGTATATAAAACACAGTCAGAGAAGGTGGCAATATACAGGGGAATGGGCTCCGGATACCAGGAAATGAACATGGTACATTAGACAATAGGCTATTTCTAGGCAATTTCACCTGTTAGCTGCTAGACATATGGATTAAGACCACATGTAATAAAAAGGCCATTGAGATGTTCACTGATTATTGTATACCTTAATCAAAGGCAAACGTACGACTTATTAGTCCTGTCAAAACTGATATTTCACTGGCAGGTGCATTTTATTGGGCCTATTCATTCTTTTGGTTAGTTATAGCTGTTGGAGAACACTAGACATGTGCACAACCAAAAAATTAGTTTTTTTTCGTTTTGTTTTTTTCGTTTCCATCGATTCGTAACGATTCGTACATTCGTAAGTCGTCATTGTTCGGATTCGTAACGATTCGTACATTCGTAAGTCGTCGTTGTTCGTATTCGTAACGATTCGTACATTCGTAAGAGTTATTTTTTCGTTAATTCGTTTTTTCGTTAGTTTAATTTTCGGACACATTCGTATTTATTCGTACATTCGTAACATTCGTAGATTCGTAATCGGAGCATAATTCATAATTTGATGTAATGTGTATGCTATTATTACATTTTAATAATTTACGAATCGAAAAAAAAAGTTACGAATCGAAAAAAAAAAAAAGTTACGAATCGAAAAAAAAGTTACGCATTTTTTTGTTCAATAGAGACACGGAAAATTACAAATCGAAAAAAAAAAAAAAAATTACGAATCGAAAAAAAAGTTACGAATCGAAAAAAAAAGTTACGAATCGAAAAAAAAGTTACGAATGTACGAATTTTTTGGTTCAATAGAGACACGGAAAATTACAAATCGAAAAAAAAAAAAAAAAAAGTTACGAATCGAAAAAAAAAGTTACGAATCGAAAAAAAAAGTTAAGAATGTACGAATTTTTTGGTTCAATAGAGACACGGAAAATTACAAATCGAAAAAAAAAAAAGTTACGAATCGAAAAAAAAAGTTACGAATCGGAAAAAAAAGTTACGAATCGAAAAAAAAAAGTTACGAATTTTTTCGTTCGTTTTCGTTCGTTTTCGTTTTTCGGATTTTCTTCATTAGTACATTCGTTGTTTCTAATTCGTACGACTCGAATGATTCGTTACGATTCGTTATTCGTATTCGTACGATTCGAACGATTCGTTCATTCGTACGAAAAAACGAACGAACGAAAATAACGAAAAAAAAAAAAAAAAAACGAAAAAAAAAAAAAAACGAAACGAATTGCACATGTCTAGCCACTTGCCGACCGGCGCACGACGATATACGTCGACAGAATGGCACGTACAGGCAGGAGGGCGTATATATACGTCCCTCCTTTAGCCTGTCCGTGCCATCGGGAGCGCGCCGGGAGCGGCGCGCTCCCGCACCAGTCGGGACCCCCGTGAGTCCGGCCGCGGTCCCCGCGGACTCGATCGCCGCGGGGACTCCCGCGATCGTCTCACGGAGCGGCTGAACGGGGAGATGCCGAGATAAACAGCATCTCCCCGTTCTGCCTAGCAACTAGTGACGCCGATCTCTGCTCCCTGTGATTGGAGCAGAGATCAGCATTCACTAGCTGACAGCCACGCCCCCCCCACAGTAAAAAAAACACCCCTAGGCATACTTAACTCTTTCACTGCCCCCTTGTGGTTAACCCCTTTACTGCCAGTGTCATTTATACAGAAATCAATGCATTTAAATGCATTAATTGCTGTAAAAATGACAATGGTCCCAAAAATGTGTCAAAAATGTCCGATGTGTCCACCATAATGTCGCAGTCACAAAAAAAATCGCAGATCTCCGCCATTAATAATAAAAAAATAAAAAATAAATTATTAATAAAAATGCTATAAAACTATCCCCTATCTTGTAAACGCTATAACTTCTGCGCAAACCGATCAATAATCGCTTATTGCGATTTTTTTTACCAAAAATATGTAGAAGAATACGTATCGGCCTAAACTGAGGAAAAAAAATGTTTTTTTATATATTTTTTGGGGATATTTATTATAGCAAAAAATAAAAAATAATGCATTTTTTTCAAAATTGTCGCTCTATTTTGTGTTTATAGCGCAAAAAATAAAAACCGCAGGGGCGATCAAATACCACCAAAAGAAAGCTCTATTTGTGGGAAAAAAAAAAGGACGTCAATTTTGTTTGGGAGCCACGTCGCACGACCGCGCAATTGTCAGTTAAAGCGACGCAGTGCCGAATCGCAAAAAGGGGCCTGGTCCTTTGGCTGCAAATTGGTCCGGTCTGAAAGTGGCTAGAGAACACCAGCATCAAGAATTCATCACCCCATGACCCTGAAATTGCACCTCTCTTCCTCTCTCTAAGCTCAAATTTTATTAGAGAACATAATAATAAATCAAGGAAAGTGCGACAACATGGTAATGACTGTGCTGTAAGTTGAGTTGGGATTGCTATAGTTCCCAATAAAAGATGGTTCAAAATGGTTATATACAGTATGGTCTAGTACTAAGATCATTTTTGGTGGGTCTTTAAAGTTGAACTCTAAGAAAACAGCTAAAGACACCATTGACATCTATATTGGGGAACAGTTTTACTTGCTAAAAGATCAGTATTACGATCTTTATAGTCCTAAAACATACATGGGTTGGTAAGTTGGTAAAACTAGGCGGGTCACCTGCCTTTTCTCTTCTGCAGTAAGGATCGAAGGCAGGTCACCTCTATGACTTCAGGCCTGTGTTGCCAACCTACCAGATTTAAATTTACTGATACAACACCAACAATTTTCTGGCACTTCCAAAAGTTACAAAATTACAGTTTTAAGTGCAAATTTTAGTATTTAGGCTACAAACAAGTACAATATGCAGTGGCTACTGGTGCTCAAAATTTTATTTTTTTTGGGGGGGTGCAAACAAACTGAAAAATTATGAAAAAAAAACATCAAATGCAGCCTCTCTGTGCCATCAATTGCAGCCACTATGCCCATAAAATGCAGGCACTGTGCCATCAAATGCAGCCACTGTGCCATCAATTGCAGCCACTGTGCTCATAAAATGCAGCCACTGTGCCCCATAAAATGCAGACACTGTGCCCCATAAAATGCAGCCACTGTGCCCATCATATGTAGCCTCTGTGCCCATCATATGCAGCCTCTGTGCCCATCATATGCAGCCTGTACCCATCATACAGCTTCTGTGCCCATCACATGCAGCCCCTGTGCCCATCATATGCAGCGTGTGCCCATCATATGCAGCCTCTGTGCCCATCATATGCAGCCTGTGCCCATCATATGTAGCCTCTGTGCCCATTGTATGCAATCTGTGCCCATCATATGCAGCCTCTGTGCCCATCATATGCAGCTTGTGCCCATCATATGCAGCCTCTGTGCCCATCATATGTAGCCTGTGTGCCCATCATATGCAGCCTGTGTGCCCATCATATGCAGCCTGTGTGCCCATCATATGCAGCCTGTGTGCCCATCATATGTAGCCTGTGTGCCAATCATATGCAGCCTCTGTGCCCATCATATGTAGCTTATGTGCCCATCATATGTAGCTTATGTGCCCATCATATGCCGCCTCTGTGACCCATCATATGCAGCCTCTGTGCCCATCATATGCAGCCTCTGTGACCCACCCCTGCTCGCTGTCTGACCGGCACACACTTACCCCATCCTGGTGGCGGATGACGGCGGTGAGCTGTGGGACCTGTGAGCAGCAGTTGATGCGTCCTCCATGGCTCTCTGTCCTCCCGTTCCATTCGGCATCCGATTGACTGAGAGGCGGTTCAGTGTTAGCAAAGCAAATAATCATTTGCTTTGCTAACCCACCTGGGTGAACTGCGAGCGCAATGCTCACCAATGTTCACCTTTTTTGAAGCCTATTAGAGCCTATGGCTCTAATCAGGTGCTTCAAAACAAAAACCCCACCGCTGGAATTCAGGCGACAGGCATCCAAAAAGGGGCCATACATCTGAATAGGGGGTGGCTACAGCAGCCATGGATAGATTCATGTAATACATGAATCTATCTATTTTACACAGAGGAGGTGCCAGGAGAGAAGGGGCGGCTCACATGTGCCCTTAATGGACGCCCACATTAGCAATGTGATTTAAGGTAGATATTAAGGAAAAACGCATATTTTTTATTTTATTTCGATATAGTAAGTAAGTAGCTCAGGGACAGGACTCAGGAGGGCAAGCAATTAGAATGGCAGACACTTACACATTGACAGCAGTGTGCAGCAGCACAGATGATGATGACACCTCACCAACATGACACATCCCCTCCTGAGTCACAGTGACAGTATCTCTCCATGCCAGGTGGTCGCTTCAGTCCACTCCAGTCCAAACAGCACTGACATTCCCGCCTCCGGATTTCCTTGCTTCCGTCTCGCAGACCCACACACGAGACTCCGGCCTCTCCGCTCAGCTTACTTGCACATCACACGACACGCTGAGGCACTGCCTCCGCCAGACCTGCCTCCTGCCAGCGCCACCCAATCACACTGTAACAGGCACTCGGATGGTCTTGGCCAGCTCCAGACTAGAACTGTGTATGCGCACTTCCGAGCCGAGCATCACAGCGATTTTTTTTAACTAGCAACCTTTTCCTGTAACTGGCGTTTACTGGCGGGAGTAAAGTGCCCATTTTTTTCTGACAGTTGTCAACACTGCTTTAGCCTGTAACTGGAGAGTAATTGAACAGCAGCGGTTTATCTTACTATCACTTTGCTCTTATCTCCTGTCAGCATATTTTTTGCCAGCACATACCTAAGCAGAACACCTGATTGGATCCCTAGCTCTTCCCCTTTTCTTACCTCTGTTGCTGAATAGGGGATTACAAGAGCCTGATACCAGGCCATAACCATGTACACTAGATTTGATTACACTATTTGCTTAATAAAATGTTATTTTTGTTTATAAAAACATAATTTCATTCGATTATTATTTAAGGTACTTGTATAGCGCCATCAATTTACGCAGTGCTTTACATAAACATTCACATTGGTCCCTACCCTCAAGGAGCTTACAATCAAAGGTTACCCTACCCTGTTTCCCCGAAAATAAGACCTAGCGTGATTGTCTAATGGCTGCAATATAAGCCCAACCCCCCAAATAAGCCCTACCCTGTTTTCCCGAAAATAAGCCCTACCCTGAAAATAAGACCTACAAGGACTTTAACTAGGGCTTATTTGGGGGGTAGGGCTTATATTGCAGCCATCACTGACAATCACACTAGGTCTCATTTTCGGGGGAAACGGGGTAACTCACGTTCATATACTAGGGCCAATTTAGACAGAAGCCAATTAACCTATCAGCATGTCTTTGGAGTGTGGGAGGAAACCAGTGCACCCGGAGGAAACCCATGCAGGCACAGGGAGAACATGCAAACTCCAGGCCGGTAGTGTCGTGGTTGGGATTTGAACCAGTGACCCCTTTTTACTGCTAGATGAGAGTGCTACCCACTACACCACTGTGCCGCCCTAGATTATATTTTTACATCTACCTTGAATTCAGCTTTAATGTGTACTATTTAAAAAAAATAATATACCCAAAGATACCCTCCTAGAAGAAATTGTCAGATCCCCCTATATCAATGCAGGTTTCTTCTAGGTGCTTTAGTGTCCTCCCACTATTCATGTCCTATTATAGACCTTAAGCGGTTGATTTACTAAAACTGGAGAGTGCAGAATCTGGTGCAGCCATGCATGGTAGCCAATCAGCTTCTAACTTCAGCATGTTCAGTCAAACTTTGACAATAAAACCTGGAAGCTGATTGGCGCACCAGATTTAGCACTCTCCAGTTTTAATAAATCAACCTCTTAAGATCCATTCCCATGTACATTTAGCACATATTGCATACGGCAGCAGCAGGAATCTGTGGATTCCCGCATCTGGAAGGACAGGTGTGTGTGAAGAGCTGCGGCTGCTCAGCCCATAGAATGCAATGACAGGCTGACAGCGAACACAGTTATTTATGACTGTTCACTCAGCCAGCAATTACTGTACTTGCAGTGATTGTGGCTGGATGCAGACACGATCATCTGGTAACCGCTGGTCGTTCCTGACTGTACAAATAGCTGCAACCATCGTTAGCCTGTCATTGCATTGTATGGGCTAAACAATGACAGCTATTTGCACACACCTGTCACTCCAGATGCAGGAATTTGCAGATTCTTACCGCAGGAATACACAGTAAGGGGTTATTTACGAAAGGCAAAGTGCACTTGGAAGTGCAGTCGCTGTAAAACTGAGGGGTAGATCTGAAATGAGGGGAAGCTCTGCTGATTTTATCATCCAATCATGTGCAAGCTAAAATTCTGTTTTTTTATTTTCCTTGCATGTCCCCCTCGGATCTACAACGACTGCACTTCCAAGTGCACTTGTAGTGCAAAGTGGATTTGCCTTTAGTAAATAACCCCCAGTGTGTACTAATAACTCTTATAACTGTTCTAACCATATTAGAGTGTAAGTTTCTTTGGGGACAAGAACTGCTATGAATGGTTCAATGTGCTCTCTAGCGATTTTCAATAGGTCAGCACTTTGTAAATGACTAAAATAAATAAAGTCTCATTAATGGAAAAATTCCTGGAAAAAAAAAAAAAAAAACAAGTTGATTACAAAAAATGGTATCGGTAATCAAATCCGTGTACAGCTTGTTATGTTAATACGCTTCTTATTTTAAGCTGCTAATGAATTTGGTAAATTCCTACACTTTTAGCTTGCTGCACTAAGCAGCTTACAGAGACAATTGGAACATTACTAAGTCAGCCAGGTCTGTAAAATCAGTCATTGAACCACTGAACATAATGTCAATATTTTATTAGCACGCTATTTGCATCATTAACATCTGCCTGACAGGAAGCCATTCAAGGAACTGTTTACTTTTATTGTGTGGCATTCTGCTTTTATGGCTTGATTAAAAAAAATCAAAACACAATAAGAGAAAGAGACAGGGAGGGAACCAAGTCACCAACTTGTATCTTTCTGATACTAAGAATTTATGTATTTGAAGAAAATTATAGTTATATGAATCACTGTTATATTTAAAAAAAATAGTCTACCTGTCCTTATAACACCCTCCATGAACTTGTTCTCCTCTACGTTTTTTGTTCCATAATATTTTTATTAGAAAATAACTACAAAAATAAAAAACATAACATAATACCAAAATAAAAATAAAAGCATAACATAATACCCAAAGAAAAACAAAAAGAAAAACATAACAGTACCAAAAGAAAAAGAAAAGCATAACGTAGTGTTTAGCACTTTCACCTAGCAGCAAAAAGGGTCACTGGTTCGAATCCCGACCACAACACCATCTGCCTGGAGTTTGCATGTTCTCCCTGTGCCTGCGTGGGTTTCCTCCGCGTACCCTGGTTTCCTCCCACACTCATACTGGAAGGTTAATCGCATCCTGACTAAATTGGCCTACTATTTGTATGAATGTGAGTTAGTGACCTTAGGTTGTAAGCTCCTTGAGGGTAGGGACTGATGTGAATGTACAATGTATATGTAAAGCATTGCAAAAATTGACGGCGCTATATAAGTACCTGAAATAAATAAAAAATAATAACAAAAACAGAACATTATATCAAAGCAGGACCCCTTCAAGGTACTAGCACAAGTGTGAGAGTCCTGAAGACAAGCAATGGGCTGTCTCCAGTCTAGTAAGACCAACCATAAATGTAGGGTCCAAGTCACAGTGCGTACAAGCGTTTCAAAACCAAAATAAGTAAAAAAATTTAATAAAAGGAGAAGAAAAAAAGAAGACGGGGGCTGGCATGAGGGGGGTAGGGGAGAGAGAAGGGTAAAGTAAGAAGCTAAAAGTAGGAAAGGAAGATGAGGAAAAGTGGCTGTTGTGTTCTGTTAGGCCACAGGTAACATCAAAGGACGAAAGTCCCCTCTGCCAGGCCCATCAATCAATATGACTTCAATCCATCAACCATTTGCAAAGGTGGAGCGATAAGGACATGTGTGCAAAGAAAAACCTAGTATTGAGATCATAGGCAACCCCAGTCTGAACCTCAGCTTCATAAACGTCTTAACCCCTACACGTCTAAGGGTAAAACAAATAACAATGCCTAAGCACGATTGTGCAACTTTGAAATGTGTTAATAAAACTGTATATATAATCACAATTACTTTGTGTATCCAGGTGGATTATACCTTGTTTTTCTCAGGAAAAATTGGGCTTTCATTTGGTGGTAAATGGTAATTGATATCTCCAGATTTTTATTAGCAAAGAAAAACTGGCTGTATATTTCTTGTTACTGCCATAACCTACCACCAAAGAACAACCCAAAATAAATTACCCCTTTTTTGAGGGGGCGTGACCGGATGTGGGTGAGAGCGAGAGAGGAGTGAGTCCGTGCAGCGTTCCTTCATCCCCTCATCCCCCGCTCTACCTACTAAATGAAGCCCTGAGCCCGCCCCCAATGCTTCAGCGGTGGGGTGGATGTGTGTAGCTGTGTGGCGGCTTTGGTTACGAGACGCAGAGCAGTGTGGGAACGAAGAGAGCCGGTGCCTGTGTGACGGCGGGTACATTTACCGCCAGCGTCCTTCCCCACAGCGTGCCTTTACCCACGAGCCTCACTGAACCCTATAGGAGGAGCGGATGAGAGAGGGGTGAATACACAGGCCAGGCGGAGGGGAGGTGCGGCGGCAAGGGGGGTGAGAGTCCTCGGCTGCTTCTGCTACCTCTGTTGAGATTGCATCCCCGTCGGTTGCACAGATACTGGACTCTGGACCCCAGCTGATGAATACAATTTCTCCCACACAAGCGTGCTGAATGTGGCAGCAGGGATAGCTGTGAGAGGGCTCCCATGCTTCATAACACCCTAAGGACATCCTAAGGAGATCACCCATCAGCCTGCGGACTTTGTACCCACTTCTACCTCATCGCTGACAACCCGGACGGGTGAGATTGCTTAAATTTTTGCCTAAATTATTGATATGGTTGTTCTGGCAGAATGCATTAATACTTGAACTGCAGAAGAGAAAGTGACTTAACAGGGGAGTACTTGGCTTCCGTGTCCCCCTTTTTTTTTTTTTTTTTCTCTCTGGCGGGCTATGTGCAATAGAGCCCTGTTTTATCAGTGAAAGTAAATTCCTCAATTGGACTTTGGCTCAGTACGTTCCAGCACTTTTTTCACCTTAGGGTGCGGAGGATATCCCCCGTCCTGTTGTGTCTTGGGCCTTACCTGGGCCAGTTTAAATAGGTAGTGGAGGAGGGGAAAAGGAGGAGAGGAAGAGAGCAGCTTGTTTTGCCTTTGTCAAAATTCTCCTTCTATTTACTTTCCCCCGTGGTTTCCTGATTTGTCTCCCTCCAAGTCACATTATTTACTACAGTTAAGACAATCACCAATTATGCCTTCACAGCGCACGACAAAGGCCAGCCAGGCGGCCAGTCAGGCCAGTCAAGTAGCAGCAGCTAAATTGGAGAAATTCGCCCACACCCCAAGTCAAACACCAGCACACTCCCCTCAGAAAACCCACTCACAAAATCAGCAGCCCCAGCCTAACCGGACAGGAGGAGCGACAGGGGCTACAGGGGGAAGGAAAAGTCAGGGACAGACCCAATTACCCACACAAACTCCCCAGAGGACATTACTGGAGGGGGGTGAACTAGTGGGGCAACCCCGGAGTCAGGAAGTGGTCGGTCCCCTCCCAGATAGAGGGGCTGATAGTACACCTGGGACGGAGCCATCTCTGAAAGAGATACTAGAGGCAGTCAACTCTTGCAGAGCCTCTCTGAACGACATGCATGTCCAACTGAAATCAATACAGGAGGAACTTGCCACTGTAAGGAACGAGGTACAAAAGGTCCAAGAGAGGACCACAACTCTCGAGGACAGGATGAGCTTAGTGGAAGATGACTTGGCGCCTTTAAAATGTGAAGTGAGCGATATTAAAATGGGATGCACGGGGGGTAGGGGTTAAAATGGTGGTGCACCCTACTGGTTTTAGGGTGCTGCAGGTTGAATTTAGAGGAAGGGTTTTCTTTAAAGGGGGGGAGGGCGTTGGATGGGTAGTATGGGGCACTTGGGGGGAGGGGGATGGATGGATAGCTTGGGTGAAGGGGGCGGGGGGGGTAGGGATAGGGAATTTAAAAAGCAACCGATTTTATACTACTTTTGTTTAAAAACTAGGTGTGTATGGGATGGTCACAGGAGAAGGCCCCTGGCCGAACCTAGGTTGGTAACGTATGCGTGTTGTAAACAGAGAGATGGATGTGTTAAGGATAAAAGCGAGGGTGAATGGGTGAGGCACAATATGTCCACATGGCACAAGTACACACAGATTTACTCTCTGCAGGTAAAAATTTATGTTCATAGGTCAAGGTTTAACAGTATGGTACTACACGCACTAAAAATAAGAAGTATATGGTTCACTATAAAGAGCACGAGTTTAAGGATTTATTTTGTTGACGTAACCACCCATTTTGATATTCACGAATGATCAGTGACACATTGACACAAAAGGGTAAGAAAAAACTCACTATCTGTTCCTGGAATGTAAGGGGTTTAGGTGACTTAGGGAAAAAAGCTGCAGTACGGTCCCTGGTTAGGTCCTATGGTAGCTCTATAGTGTGTCTCCAGGAGACGCATCTTACTAACGCTTCCCTACCCAAGCTAGGGTGGGGGGAGTTTGCTTTCCAGCTCCACTCGGTTCACTCATCTTTTTCTATGGGTGTAAGCATTTTGATTGGTTCAGGGATCTCATTTAACTGCATTCATAGCAGGATTGACGACCAGGGACGGTACATTTTTTTACATTGTAAAATAGAGAACCGCGTGGTGATACTCGCTAATGTGTATGTTCCCCCCCCCTTTAACATCGAGGTCCTTCTTGACCTTCTGGAGTTTGTACTGGAGAGGCCGGGCCTCCCGGTACTAGCTATAGGCGACTTTAATATGGTTCTGGACCCGACAATTGACAGGTTTCCCCAAGGGACTAAACGGGGGGGACAAGCGGACACCCGTTTTCACTTCCTCTTGGAGGACCTAGGTTTGAAGGACATTTGGCGTCTGAGGAACCCTGGGATAAGGGGCTACTCCTGCTTCTCCAGTACATACTCCACTCTGTCAAGAATTGATATGTTGCTTGGCAACGACGAGCTGATGGCAATGGTAGACAATATTAGGTATAGGCCTAGAGGCCTTTCTGACCACTCCCCTGTGACAGCTTCAATGGAGGTGGGGATGAGAGCTTCTTATCGAGAGTGGAGAATTAATCCCTCCTGGCTGGAGTTAATGGGACAGCCCCAAGAGGTCCTGGATGCTCTGAAGGAATGTATCAAGTGGAATAGAGGTTCGGCTCCCCAGGGGGTAGTCTGGGACACAATTAAAGCCATCTTACGGGGGTTACTGGTCCAGCAGATCTCAAAGATAAAAAAACGGTCAAGAGAAGGGGAGGAAACCGCAGAGAACAACCTACTTTCTGCAGAAGCTGTTTACATAAGCAATCCAACACCTGCAAACTTTAGAACATGGACAGAGGCGCAAGGGGCCTATCGGGTAGTCCTGCTGGGTAAAGCTGAACAGAAATACATCTTTCAGAAACAAGTTGCCTTCGGGGAAGGGGAAGGGATAAGCAGGATGCTTGCTCATCTAATTAGAACTAACTCCCCTTCCTCGACGGTACCACTGATTAATACAGGAGCGGGTGGGACTTCTACGTATACTCCCGAGATTGTGGACACTTTCCGGGAGTATTACGAGCGGTTATACCACTCCGAACAGTTGGATCTGAAGGAGGAAATGGACACGTTCTTTGGGGGGTTGACGATTCCCTGTCTCTCTGAGGAGGACAGGGCAGCTCTAGATGGCCCTGTTACTCTGGAGGAGCTGCAGCGGACTGTCCGGGTAATGGCTGGACAGAAGTCTCCTGGACCGGATGGCCTACCCATCGAAATATATCGTAGCTACGGGGAGGTGCTTCTACCTGAACTGTTGGAGGTACTTAATGCCTCGGCCCTGGAGGGAGAACTCCCCAAATCAATGATGGATTCAACTATAATAGTGATCCTTAAGGAGAATAAGAATCCACTTTCACCTGCCTCATACAGACCTATTGCGCTCCTGAACTCAGATATGAAGGTGTTAGCAAAGGTCCTGGCAGCTAGGTTAAATACAATTATCCATAAACTGGTGCACCAAGACCAATCTGGTTTTATTCCGGGTAGGTCGACCAGCTTAAATATCAGACGCCTTTTTTTGAACCTCCAACTACCTGTTGAAGATGGGGGCAACAGGGCTGTCCTTTCCTTGGATGCGGCCAAGGCTTTCGATTCCCTAGAATGGAAATACCTTTGGAGAACCCTATCGGAATTCCGGGTGGGCCCGAATTTTGTTAATTGGGTAAAACTCCTATATGGCTCTCCGGGGGCAAGGGTGAAAGTGAACGGCGAACACTCTTCCAGGTTCCGATTGCTGAGGGGGACGAGGCAGGGGTGCCCTCTGTCGCCCCTCCTCTTCGCCCTCGCAATCGAGCCTCTGGCCCTCTCTCTGAGATCATCACCAGTAATAAAAGGGTTTAAACGAGGGGACCTAGAGGAAAAAGTAATACTATACGCAGACGATCTCCTCCTATTGCTTAACGACACGCAGGAGTCGCTACGGGAGACCATGGGTATAATTAAAGACTTTGGCCGTTTGTCAGGACTGAGAATAAACTGGGAAAAATCGAACCTACTACCTATAGACCCTTTAGTCCTTTCCCTACCATATGAAGCAGAACAACTCCAAATAGTACAGAAAATTAAATATCTAGGTATCACCATCTCGAGAGACCCCAAACAGTTTATTATAGAAAATCTAGTTCCACTCTTGAATAAATTTTAAGGAAAAATTCAAATTTGGAAAAAACTCTCCCTATCAGCAGCAGGTCGGTGTAACCTAATAAAAATGGTGCTTATGCCACAACTGTTATACTTACTCCATAATTCGCCAATATGGATTTACAAAAAGTGGTTTATTAAGGTAGAGACCATATTTAGAGAACTAGTTTGGAAAGGGGGAACCTCCCGGATAAGTCTTAGTACATTACAACTTCCAACTGGGTCAGGAGGAGTAGCCCTGCCGCATCCTTTTAGATACTTTCTGGCAGCTCAGCTGCAGCACCTGGGGGGCTGCGAAGTTGATAAAGAGGGGCATGAGTGGAAGATCCTCCTCTATAAAGCCTCACATAACTCTTTGATTGAGATACTAGAGGCAGGGACCTTCCATAAGGGGCTCCCTACCCAGGACTTAATGGCCAGGGTCTGGGGCACCGCAAAAAAAATGCTGGGATACAGAGGGTTTATGGCTCTCTCCCCGTTATGGGAGAACACCAACCTACGCGAAGTACAAAAACTGGGGACTGTCAGGGAATGGGAGAGAGCAGGCCTAAAATATATTGCTCAGATTTACCACGAGGGCGGGATCAGAAGCTTCCAGGACCTCAGAGATCTCTTCCTCCTTCCTAGGAAGTCTTTTTTTAGATACCTACAGGTGAGGCATGCTCTGGCTGAACAGTTTAAAGGTGAACTACCTGAGTGGACAACTATGCAGGTTCTACAGAAATTGTCACGGATGAGGACCCGGAAGGGTCTGATATCTGATTTATACCGGCATCTGTATAAAGGGACTTCGGGAGCCACACAAATAAGCCTACATAAAGCAAAGTGGGAGAGAGATGTGGGGACTATCACAACCCCTCAATGGGAAAGGATACTTGAACTGGCTCCACTGGTTTCACTCTCCCCCCCCCCCCCCAGAAGATGTCACATCTTTTCCTAATACACCGGGCCTACTATACCCCAAACAAACTGTTTAGGTTCGGGTGTAGGCAGGATGACAGATGTCCCAGATGCGGGAGACCGGGGGGTGACCTTGTCCACATGTTCTGGAAATGTCCAAAAAAAACAAAATAAATTACCCTGCTCCTGACAATCGCAGTGATACCACATATGTGTATGTTAGTTTGTACCCACAGTACAGCCCAGAAACAAGTGTGCATTTTGCTTTTTTTGTCCTATCTAAAACAAAATGACACTGACCCTAACTGACACTAAAGGCCCATACACACGATCGGACTTTTTGACAACCAACATGCAAATTAGCTGTTTTGAACCAACATCCAACTGTGTGTACGCTCCATCGGACCAACTTTTTCCAGGTTTCATCGGACTTTTGTTGGCTGTGCGAACGGACCAACTTTTTGCCAACAAAAGTCCGATGGACCAAAGTCCGACCGTGTGTACACAAAACCAACGGACTTTTGTACAAACCAATGCAGAACCAATGCAAAAGATCAGACAACAATACAGATGTTGACCACAGGTGGCGGTAAAGAGCAGAAAAAAAAAGTGATTTGGTGAAAGTTGGCTGAAAAAGTTGTGTATGCAATACCAACTTGGGGCCAACGCCCTTTGGACAAAAATCCACGGGAAAGTTGGTCCACGGTCCGATCGTGTGTATGAGGCTTAATGCTAATTTTAAAAAAAAAAATGCCCAAAATATCATGACCCTAACCTTGACATTTGACCCTTACTTGACCCAAACACTAACCATGGCAGAGACCTAAATCAAACCTTGGTCTAGGTATTTAGTCTTTATTTTTTTATTTTTTTTATTTTTACGCACAGTTGTTTTTTTTGTTTTTTTCTCTGCAAGGAGAGAGAAAGATACAAATGTATTTTTCCTCTTCATTCACAGAGAGAGAACCACAGGGGCGGGCTTTGCAGTGACCGATCACTGTGATAGCCAATCAGAGGCTACCACAGCGATCAGGTGACCCAGCACTGGGTGTTCTGGGCTACGATCATTAGTATGGGACCCAGGGGTTCCCTGTGCTGGGAGTGCGCTGTGCGGTGCGCTCCCAGCACAAAGACAAGTACGCATATATGTGGCCCATGGCAAAAAAGCCCAGTCCAGTAAGGCCGCATATATGTTTTATATCAGCGTAAAGGGTTTAAATCAAAGAAATAGTTCATTTGTATGCATCCGTGGTTTTATTATGCATCCAGCACGTCCAAGTTGTGGTAAATGATGAGATTCTATCTTGGTCTGTCAGGATCAGCTACTCCATCTCTTCCAGTCTGTTCAAGGGAGGCAAAGTGTCCATCCAATATACCAGAACGCAAAGCATTGATCATGTAGATCAGCAAGGATTTCTGTGTATGTTTTCACCGAAAGGGCTGTTCTCCTCTACTTACCTATCCTATAAAATATTTCAATTGGGCGGTGCATGCCTCGTTTATTACATTTAATTATTTTTTTCACCATTGAGCTGCGTGCAGGCAGCCCATAGAAAGCGAATGGGAGCCCATCAGCTGTATGGCCTCACCCGCACGGCCAGGTAAGACAGGCATACAGGGAAGGGTGCATAGACCAGGATGCACACGCTCTATGTCCAGGTCTGTGCACCTGCCTTGGCTTATCTGTCAAACTTGGCTGTGCAGGTGAGTCTGTACAGCTGATGCACTCCCATTCACTTTCTAAGGGATGCCTGCACACAGCTCAGCAGTAACAAAAAAAGAAACAAATGTCTATTATTGCTACACAGGTCTGAGCGCCCATCTGAACAAGCCCGCTTAAACTGTCATCTACACTACAATTAATAGAAATCTGACCTGCGTTTGATGTGCATTCCAAATGCATGTCAAACACAGGAAAACAATACCCATGTACACAAGCCCTATAGTAGTTTAAAATTAGTAAAATAAATAAAACGGACACAAAACCATTATAGTTTCCCTAGATATATGTATTGTATTGCACAGAAATTGTTTCAATTATACATAGGTAATAACGTTAAATATTTATTGTTTATTAGTATTGTTTAATTGCATGCTGGGGCATACCTAGGAATCATGGGGGCCCCATAGCAAAAACTTGATTAACACCCCCCGTAGGAATCTCCCTACTGTTATTGCTCTTAAAGTATCAAGGACAAATAGCAGAATAACTGTCAGCGTAGTCATTAAACTAGTAAGGAAAAGAGCTGTGGACAAAAATTTGTCGGGGAAGATAGAGGCCGCAGTGCAGGGAATGAACATTTAACATTGTTACAGAAAGAGGGGATAAAGCAATCAGTAAAAAGATTGAAAAAATGATCTTTATTATAACATAATTGTTAGTACTCCTGTATGCTAGCGGATCAGGGTTGTCAACCTCCAACAGCATTTTTTACTGACAAAACATGGAACATTTACTGGCTGAGCACATTTTTTACTGGCAAACTGAGAAATTACAGAACTCCTATTGAAAACTAACACAGTGAATATTTGAACAGTATAAACATGATATTGGAACACTGACAATACCTATAACAAAGTAACTTTCTTGATTTACACTTAAAATCAACACCGCATGAAATTATCAGCCCCTGATATTTACTGGCAGTTGTAAAAAAAAATTGCAGATTTTTACAAACTGTCAGTAAATTTACTGGCGGTTGGCAACCCTGCAGCGGATCTGCCCGCTCAGCAGATCTCTAGGCTGATCCCCGCTGAGCAGGAGGATGACAGATCCACGTTCGCCCCCGCTGATGCAGAGAGGACACAGACACAGCCTGCTTTTCTCTATGGGCTGTCGGATGGAAACAGACCGCCTGTCCATTTCCACCTGACTGTCATGCGATCCAATCTGCCAGATGGATGGGGAAAGGATCCTCATCTGTCTGTTTTTAGTGGACAGGATCAGATCGGATGTCGGCGGGTGTCAATGGGCACACGTCTGTTGACATCCACCACTCCATAAAGAGCAATGTATGGTCCGATCGCGTCCGCCTGAAAAACTGACAGGCGGACCCGATTGGTCCATCAGTGTGAAAGGTGCCTAACCCTAATTCAAATTCTTTTTAACTGCAATTTTATTTATTTTTTTACAGAACTACTAACAGCTGCCAGGTTTTGGCTGATTGGTCACATTGTGATTTTTTTGCAGCCAGAGTAAAACTACGCAAGGCTACCTTCACACCGCTCTGTTGCAAAAAACGCAGGAAAATTTTTTGTGTTGTGGCCACATTTTCACCAATTTTTTTTCGGTGCATTTTCAATCTGTGAAAAAAGGACATATGACTCAAAAACCACATCAAAAGCGCAACACATGTCTTTCATGAGGTTTCTATTCATTTCAATAAGGAGGTTCGTTTTTGGTATGTTTTTCTACCACACCAACACCATTCACCAAGTAGGACTTTAAAAAATGCAACAGACCTGCAATTGACCAATGTAAAGAGTTCCATAGGATTTAACGATCACGTGTTTTTCTTCTGCTTTTTTTAACACAAAATTTAATAAAAACTGATCAGTGTGAAAGCAGCCTAATGCCGTGTACACACGAGCGGATTTTCCGACGGAATTCCGCTCAAGCTTGGCTTGCATACACACGGTCACACAAAAGTTTGCTGAACTTTCGACCGTCAAGAACGCGGTGATGTACAACACTACGACGAGCCGAGAAAATGAAGTTCAATGCTTCCGAGCATGCGTTAAATTGTTTCCGAGCATGCGTAGGAATTTTGCGCGTCCGAATTGCTACAGACGATCGGAATTTTCGATCAGAACTTCTTCCGACCGAAAAATAGAGAACCTGCTCTCAATCTTTTGCTGGCTGGAATTTGGTTAGCAAAAGTCAGATGGAGCATACACACGGTCGCATTTTCCGACCAAAAGCTCTCATCGGACTTTTGCTGGCCGAATTTCGATTGTGTGTACAGGGTTAATTTCAGTGCTGGCCATGTTAACCAGAAGCCCTGAGGGTAAAATCTCTTCACTTCTAAACAAGTTGTCTTTACTGAACAGCCTGCAAACGGGATTTATGATAAGCAGTAATGATTCTGAACCCTCTTCCTGTATGTCTGACATCAATGTAAGGGCGTACAGTGTCAGTGTCATTAGCTACTTCCGAAGCAAGATGCTTTCATTAGAAAAAGCATATATTAGGGAGAGGTACAATACTTTGCATTATACAAAGCATTAGTACCCTCCCATCTTTAAAATTTTAGATAGAGAGAGAGAGAGAGAGAGAGATAGATCTATATATATATTTATGGTCTAGAGCCCTACGGACGATACGAGTAAAGATGACATACCAAATCACATCTCCCCACATATGCCCCTATGGGGTAATCCTATGCTCTCCCACTTGAACACTATTCCAGACCCTTCGCTGTGGGCAAACAAAGGAGTCATCACATTAAAACACATAGTTCAGGACGGTAGGCTTATGACTTTCCAGGAACTGAGACGAACATACGCACTTCCGCTCTCTTTTCAGTTCAGATACTGGCAGCTAAAGCACGCCTTTGAGGCGCAATTTCCTGCCCCCCTGGCCTTGGACTCGGACTCCATCGAGCGTCTACTGACTTCCAGAGTAATGGGGAGACCTCTCTCGACCCTATTTCTTTACCTCACAGTAGAACATGATACCAAACTAACTAAATCCTGGGAAAAATGGAGGGTGGATATTCCATCCCTGGGCGAAGAGGAGTGGGAGGAGTGTCTAGTCTCATACATTCCTTCCATGATTGCCACAAAAGACAGGTTTATACAATTTAAGTTCCTGCACAGGGCTTACTTCACCCCACAGAGGCTTGCGCGCTTTTACCCTCAAAGAGACCCTACCTGTCAGAGATGTAAACAAGAAGTGGGTACCTTCTGGCACATGGTCTGGTCCTGTCCCAAACTCCAGCCTTACTGGGCGGCAGTGGTCTCTACGCTTAATGATGTGACCGGGTCGAATCTACAGGTTGACCCTCAAACTTTATTATTAAGCTACTTGGAAGACATAGAGGGGGACAGGTATTGTAAATTGTGTATTACCTTCTCATTATACTATGCTAGACGGG